>CM060299.1:302500-510000 GCA_030684275.1 Acipenser oxyrinchus oxyrinchus | reverse complement strand
TCCCTCACAGTCCCTCCTCAGCTCTAACCACTAGAGCCACACTGCTTCCCTCCCTCCCTGTCCCTCCTCAGCTCCACTAGAGCCACACTGCCTCCCTCCCTCCCAGTCCCTCTTCAGCTCCACTAGAGCCACACTGCTTCCCTCCCTCCCAGTCCCACCTCAGCTCCACTAGAGCTACACTGCCTCCCTCCCTCCCATGCTCACATGGCAGGTATTTATTGCAGATTCCTAGTAGTTCAGCAGTGTTCTCCACTCCCCTGGAATGCCCAGGTGCTCACCTCAAAGTTCCTCCGGGCCGGGAGGACACAGTTCGCCGACGCACACATTCACCAAGAGTCAGCGGCGCCCAGGGCCCTCCTGCCAGGGACAGACAGCACAGGGTGGTGTCAGCACACGCTGCACCACAGCAACGGCAATGCCAAACTCACCCCAAGCTATTCCCACGCAAACACTGTGGATTTACAATGCTTTTTTTTTTGTAGTAGTATTGTATTTCCTGAAGCATACGTCTCCATGCTCTGGCTAAAAGCTTTGCATCACCCTCTGGAATGAACTCATTTTGCTCATAAACTCATAAAGGTCGAATGAAACCTGCTGAATAAAGCTACATTAATATATTGAATTACACACTGCTTTGTAGCTTTCCGTATACTCACAAAAGCTGAAAACAAATGTTTCAAAATCTAACATGAAATACTGTACGACTAGTGTGGCTTCCGGTAGACTTTTTGCGATACCATTTTGTATTTTCTTTAAATGTATTTCATTTAATGATGTCTCAATCCTCAAATTCTAGGTAATGCAAAACTTTTGTCCAGAGCTGTACATGGTAAAGTGTCGGGTACAGCACAGAAGAGGTGTCTTTTGTCCCCGACTGCTTAGAAATGTCATTGGGAGGGAATGTTGTTTTTTTTCTTCTTTTTGGAGTTACCACACAGCGCAGGATTGGCGCTATCTCTCTCACAGAGAGCTGCTGTTTCTCTCCAGATAAGATAATCTTTCACCGGTCACAGTAACCCACGTGTTGGGCTTTCTTACTGAACCCATTTACCCTTTGAGCTGCCCCAGCCCCAGCCCCCCAGCCTAGCTTTAAAGAAGGAAAGAGAAAACAGCCGTGGCGTTGTTACTAAGCAGCTCAAAAATACTGAAACCCTCATACCGAACTCCACTGAGCCTCGCTGCTGCTGCTGCAGACACAGCCCACAGTCATGTTCACTTTGACACTACGATAGAATCCCTTGCTGCCGCTTCGCCACATCCTCCCACAGTTTAACCTGTTGTGTGCATCCTTTGTTGACAGTCCAGTTCCTTTACATTCTCCAGTCAGCTTGTTACTTTGCTTCCCCATGCTTTGGGGATACCAAAGCAGTAAACTTTGACAAGGGGGCTGGTTCATTCTCTTCACTGTGCTTTGAGAAGGGGGCTGGTTCATTCTCTTCACTGTGCTTTGAGAAGGGGGCTGGTTCATTATCTTCACTGTGCTTTGAGAAGGGGGCTGGTTCATTCTCTTCACTGTGCTTTGAGAAGGGGGCTGGTTCATTCTCTTCACTGTGCTTTGAGAAGGGGGCTGGTTCATTCTCTTCACTGTGCTTTGAGAAGGGGGCTGGTTCATTATCTTCACTGTGCTTTGAGAAGGGGGCTGGTTCATTCTCTTCACTGTGCTTTGAGAAGGGGGCTGGTTCATTCTCTTCACTGTGCTTTGAGAAGGGGGCTGGTTCATTCTCTTCACTGTGCTTTGAGAAGGGGGCTGGTTCATTATCTTCACTGTGCTTTACTACACTGTGCTGTGCTTTTACTACAGGATATCACAGTAGAAGGACTCCCCAGTCACCTCGCAATCTTCTTCTGTTTTTGCAGAAAAGAAGATTTACGCAATCAGTTTTTTTCTTTAATTGTATTTTATTTATTTTTTTAACATAAGGTTTAAAATATGTGTTTACTTAGAGAGTTCCAGTAATGTCATAATTATCCCCAAAAAAGAATCTGCTTTATGTAAACAGAGATTTATGTTTAATTGAGAGGAATTTCGTTCTTTGTTTTGTTTTTTGTTTTTTTTTAACTTTTGTATAAATGTTTTTTTGATTATGTTGCATATAAACGTTTCCACAAGATCTTCGATGTGAATGCATACAGGCAGTGCAGGGCAAGGGCAGAGGAAGCACAAGCATAGGGCAGCTTCAATGGGGTGAGGCTTTGCCATTGGTAGAATGGGACCCCAGTGTGCTGGCTACACCCTTCCCAAACACATTGATCATTTTTAGGCTGTAGAATTAACATTTAGACTTAAACATTTGCGGGTAACAACATTAGAGTAAGTTAGTGAGTCTACAGGCCAGGCTGTTTACACCCCCCCCAGGCTGCATGGATATACCCCCCCCCCTCCCACTGAAACCTGCTTGCCACTTTGCCCTCCTGCAGCGACGGGAGGTTATGCATCTCTTCCGCTGGTCCTGGTGCAGCTGCAGTCGTTTGTCGCTGTTGTACGATGTTTCAGTGATATTTCAACACAGCATGTTGCAACAAAAGTACAGCATTCACTGGAGGTTCCTGTATAACTTTATACTACGCAGCAAACCAGGAGAGTTAGTGAGCTGCCAGTGCCACTCTGCAAGCCCTAACGCGTGCACATTCACCCAGCACTCCTCCGCCAGGCTTGTTGTGTGTTTCATTATCTTCAGCATTAGACACACTGAACAAAAACAAAAAAAACAACCCATCCTGTAACCTTGACAAATACAAAACATTCTTCACATAACTTTCTTTAGACTCATTTTCACTCATTTTCACGTCATGTGTTTTTCGGTTTAACTGCATGTGATCCCGGGCTGATCCCAGCTTCACATTAAGCAGCTTGCACAAACTCAGCGCTGTTCCTGCCTATCTGAAATGGTCCTAGCCTAAAAGAGTCCAGCCATGCAGAGGGTCGGGTTCCTGGCATGTCTGTAGTCTCAGTGCTCTGAGGGGCTGCAGTGTTGGTACAGGAAGGTGTAAAGTATTTTTAAAGCCTGTGCTGCAGTCACTACACAGGGTCCCGACACCAATAAAGACCTGCACGCTCTTTTCAACATGTAATACTTTATAAAGGAAGCGAACGCAGGCATAAAAACCTACTCTCCTCTTCCAGAACGTCCTACATTTGCAAACAGAGTCGTTCAATTCTGCAACTAGTATCACTATTATTGCTACAGCTAATAATATACAACTAATAATAAAAAAAAGAAGAACTTCTAGGACTTAATAGATAGCACCCATTATTATTATTATTATTATTATTATTATTATTATTATTGTAAAAAATAAGAAAACCACTGATTCTGAAAGCATATTATTTTTAACTTCATTATTACATAATAATAATAATAAGAATAATAATAATAAGAATAATAATAATAATCTAGGCATCCTTTGGAAGCAGTTCCCATGCAAAGCAGTTTGTTAACACAGCAGCATTATCACCAACAAACACACATTTTTCAAACCGGTCTTTACCTGAGAATCATTTCTCTCCAGCGCCGCGCGCAGAGCAGGTGACTGTGCAGAGAACCAGGAGAGGGGCGATCGACTTTCACATCCGACGAGACGAATAATCCGAGAGAGGGACTGATGAAAAGAAAGAAAATGAAAAAACAAACAAACAGCAAACTTCCAGCAGGTGTTTGTAGTATTGTATGTCCCCTGTGAGTCTGCCTGAGTGCCTCCCTCTCTCTCTCTCTCTCTCTCTCTCTCTCTCTCTCTCTCTCTCTCTCTCTCTCTCTCTCCCTCCCTCCCTCCTTCTCTCTCTCTCTCTCTCTCTCCACACTGCCTATCTCTGATGGTTAATCTTACATAACTGGGAAGGGTTATGATATAACCAGCCTTCCTCCCCCAGCATTATCTATGAGCTAAAGACAAAAAACTTTTAAACCCACAAGCCCCCACCCCTCTCCACCCTCCCTTCTGGTAATCTGGTGGTTGTTCAAGGAAACAGTCACACAAGCCCTTGTAAGTAATATAACCCCCTCTCCACACACAGCAAACCCGAAAACCACACATATCCTGCATTCCACAGCAGATGCATGTCCTGCTGCAGCCTCTATCTCACCCCAGCTACAGAGAGGCTGCCTGCCGGCTGGTCTGACAGACACTGTCAGACTGATAGAACAGCCTGCTCGCTCTGCCCTTCCCCAGCGATCTCCAGCGCATCGCAGGCAATGAGAGGCAATGGCAGCACAAGTACAGGGCAGCTACGATGGGGGGAGGCTGCCATTGGTAGAATGGGACCACAGTGTGCTAGCTATTGCCTTCCTGAATGATCTTCGATGGCAATGCAGACAGACAGACAGACAGACAGACAGAGAGACAGAGACTCTACAGTGGCAATGGTTCTGTACTGTGGGGTAGCAGGCACAGGGCGGCTGCGATGGGATTTCTTTGGTATAACTGCACCACATTCTACCAATGGCAGCCACAACTCTCATTAACTCTCAATATCACCAAGAATCTAATTCCGGGAATTGATTTTTTTTAAAGGGTTAAGTCGGTCGGTTTGGAGGGGACGCTGTGACTTTAATTCAGGGGGGCTGGAATGTGCACCTCCACTGTGCAGAAAGGGTGCATTGTTCTTCCACCTGCCTGGCCAGCAAAGCGACAACTGGAGAGGGGGTGGGGGGCAGACTCCAAACATCCCAGCCTCACTGCCTCCCAAACTCCCAGCCTCAGCACCGCTGCCTCCCTGCCTCCACGCCTCCCAAACTCCCAGCCTCAGCCTCGCTGCCTCCCTGCCTCCCAGCCTCCTAAACTCCCAGCATCAGCCTTGCTGCCTCCCAGACTCCACGCCTCCCAAACTCCCAGCCTCAGCCTCGCTGCCTCCCTGTCTCCCAGACTCCAAGCCTGCAACTCCACTCTCCCTCCCAGTGAGGCAGAAGGGCTGGAGGCAGGGCTCTCAAATTCATCCAGGTAGCATTGGGGCAAATTCACATAAACGTTGACCTCAAACTGAAGACAAATGTCTTTGAGTTTTACTCCAAGACCTCTGAGAAACCTGGCAAAAATTCTCCTAATTTGTGAGAACATAACAATTCTAACGTTAAATTTCAACCAAAACTGACGTGAAAAACGACATAAGACGCTTCACGTTTTAATACACTTTACATATAGCATACTTGTTAAAAAAATCAATTACTCGAATTTACAATAAAAAACCATTGACTCAAATTTAAAATAATTTCTCATGAGGGTTAAAAAAGTGGGCTTCATTATTTAGGCAGGTTGAAACGCTGGATTGTTTTCAGTCTAAATTGAAAACACACTTTTCGGGATGAGCTTTTAGATCATAGGTTGTAACTACAGTGTATTGAGACGCCACAACGAGAAACATATATTGAAAAATACCTGAATTGTATTGTACAGTAAAAGCAATTACAGGGAAGCATGGCAAAGCACTGTCAAATAGAACTCCAATAACAGTACCTGCATGAGAAGGAAAACCCCGGCTAACTGCATAAGAGCCATGCAAGCCGACCGCGAGGACACTGTTGTGAGGGACGGAGCTCCGAAGGGAGTCATTATCTTGTCACCCAGACCTTGGCTTGGGACTGTGTGCTAACCACAAGCTGCCAGGAATACAGGGCCGATTACAGCTGCCCCAGCCCAACACTGAAACCACTGGGACTGGGGTTACTGCATCCCCACCACCCTCCCTGTGTCTGACAGGCAGGAAGACAGCGGCTCAGTGTGTGTGTGTGTGTGTGTGTGTGTGTGTCTCTCCCCCAGTCTGTGTCACCGCTGACCAGGGTGGAGGACTCTAGTCTAGACGCTGTCCCACCTCCTTTGTGGTCAAACCCACATGAAGCATGAGCCTGCACTCAGACTGACCCTCTCTGAGCTCCATCACAGAGGGGTCCCCCATTGCAACACTGCCCAGCCAGCACTGGGGACGTCACCAGCAGTGGCATTTACTTCTGCCCCTTATTAACTGTCATTGAACCGCAATGCACCTCAGGAGTGAATAATGAAAAGCCTACTCTTCAGCCTAACCTTAACCTCCAAACAAGTGAGTGTGTCTGTGCGTGTGTGTATGACAGAGATCTGTGTGTGTGTGTGGTGGGGGGGGGGCAGGTATTACTATCAAAACGACGTTGTGGGGACGTCCCCACTTTGTAAAACTCCTTTTTAAGAATGTGTGTGTGGTGAGTGTGTGTGTGTGTGTGTATGTGTGTGTGTGCGTGCATGTGTGTGTGTGTGTGTGTCTGTGTGCATGTTGCCTCATGCCCTGCAGTGTTGTGCAATGAGTTTGATCTTCTCAGGCAGGGAGAGATGAGGGAGGAGGTGGAGGGGATGGGGAGGGGGGGGGAGCGGCTCAGTGATAGTGGCACGGTTCCTGCATCCTCCATTCATCTCGGCTCTCGTGCCAAACCGCAGTGTGAGGAGCCTGTCCCGGTGCCTCTCCTTGTGCAGCCGCGCTATCAGCCCTGCACAGGCCTTCCGCACGCCGCTCCCCCGACCACATCCTCGCACTGGAGCCACCCGGGGACACAGCTGAGACCCACACTTTCAGGAGCATGCTTCAGCACAGACCAGCACTGCAAAGCATACCCCAGCTGAGACCCACACTTACAGGAGCATGCTTCAGCACAGGCCAGCACTGCAAAGCATACCCCAGCTGAGAGCCACACTTACAGGAGCATGCTTCAGCACAGACCAGCACTGCAAAGCATACCCCAGCTGAGAGCCACACTTACAGGAGCATGCTTCAGCACAGACCAGCACTGCAAAGCATACCCCAGCTGAGAGCCACACTTACAGGAGCATGCTTCAGCACAGACCAGCACTGCAAAGCATACCCCAGCTGAGACCCACACTTACAGGAGCATGCTTCAGCACAGACCAGCACTGCAAAGCATACCCCAGCTGAGACCCACACTTACAGGAGCATGCTTCAGCACAGACCAGCACTGCAAAGCATACCCCAGCTGAGAGCCACACTTACAGGAGCATGCTTCAGCACAGACCAGCACTGCAAAGCATACCCCAGCTGAGAGCCACACTTACAGGAGCATGCTTCAGCACAGACCAGCACTGCAAAGCATACCCCAGCTGAGAGCCACACTTACAGGAGCATGCTTCAGCACAGACCAGCACTGCAAAGCATACCCCAGCTGAGAGCCACACTTACAGGAGCATGCTTCAGCACAGACCAGCACTGCAAAGCATACCCCAGCTGAGAGCCACACTTACAGGAGCATGCTTCAGCACAGACCAGCACTGCAAAGCATACCCCAGCTGAGAGCCACACTTACAGGAGCATGCTTCAGCACAGACCAGCACTGCAAAGCATACCCCAGCTGAGAGCCACACTTACAGGAGCATGCTTCAGCACAGACCAGCACTGCAAAGCATACCCCAGCTGAGAGCCACACTTACAGGAGCATGCTTCAGCACAGACCAGCACTGCAAAGCATACCCCAGCTGAGAGCCACACTTACAGGAGCATGCTTCAGCACAGACCAGCACTGCAAAGCATACCCCAGCTGAGAGCCACACTTACAGGAGCATGCTTCAGCACAGACCAGCACTGCAAAGCATACCCCAGCTGAGAGCCACACTTACAGGAGCATGCTTCAGCACAGACCAGCACTGCACAGCATACCCCAGCTGAGAGCCACACTTACAGGAGCATGCTTCAGCACAGACCAGCACTGCAAAGCATACCCCAGCTGAGAGCCACACTTACAGGAGCATGCTTCAGCACAGACCAGCACTGCAAAGCATACCCCAGCTGAGAGCCACACTTACAGGAGCATGCTTCAGCACAGGCCAGCACTGCAAAGCATACCCCCTTCGGTCACAGGGTTTTATTTTAGTTTTTAGAAATTTTAAAACGGTTCGTGTGAACTCTATGGAGTTCGAGAAGTTGTCCTGCCAAAACTTTATGCATTATAACATAGATACATAGATAGGAAACTTAACATGGTGCAAGTCTACACACAGAGACTGAAGGGGATATTAAAAAACAAAACCATCGTAAACTAACCCTAAAGTTTCCCATAGCAAAAGCACAGCAAAGTGTAGTAAAGCACAGTGGAAGCATGGCAAAGCATAGGCAAGCATTGTAAAGCACAGAGAGGTCTGGTAAAGCATAGGGAAGCATTGTAAAGCACAGAGAGGTCTGGTAAAGCATAGTGAAGCATGGTAAAGCACAGAGAGGTGTGGTAAAGCATAGGGAAGCATTGTAAAGCACAGAGAGGTATGGTAAAGCATAGGGAAGCATTGTAAAGCACAGAGAGGTATGGTAAAGCATAGGGAAGCATTGTAAAGCACAGAGAGGTCTGGTAAAGCATAGGGAAGCATTGTAAAGCACAGAGAGGTCTGGTAAAGCATAGGGAAGCATTGTAAAGCACAGAGAGGTCTGGTAAAGCATAGGGAAGCATTGTAAAGCACAGAGAGGTCTGGTAAAGCATAGGGAAGCATGGTAAAGCACAGAGAGGTGTGGTAAAGCATAGGGAAGCATTGTAAAGCACAGAGAGGTCTGGTAAAGCATAGGGAAGCATTGTAAAGCACAGAGAGGTATGGTAAAGCATAGGGAAGCATTGTAAAGCACAGAGAGGTCTGGTAAAGCATAGGGAAGCATTGTAAAGCACAGAGAGGTCTGGTAAAGCATAGGGAAGCATTGTAAAGCACAGAGAGGTCTGGTAAAGCATAGTGAAGCATGGTAAAGCACAGAGAGGTGTGGTAAAGCATAGGGAAGCATTGTAAAGCACAGAGAGGTGTGGTAAAGCATAGGGAAGCATTGTAAAGCACAGAGAGGTCTGGTAAAGCATAGGGAAGCATGGTAAAGCACAGCGAGGTCTGGTAAAGCATAGTGAAGCATGGTAAAGCACAGAGAGGTATGGTAAAGCATAGTGAAGCATGGTAAAGCACATTTAAATAAATGTACTGACTGCTGTGGGCTTACTGAAACCAAAAACAAACAGAACGCTCTCTTTCTTTTGGTGTGTACGCTGCAGTCACCCTGCTGGGGGGGAGGGGCTGGCAATCCCGACAGGCTGAGTGGGACAGTGAGTGGGACGCAACCTGGTTCCCTTTTTTTCTGCCCGCTGGTTTTTGGATGATATCATTGCGGTGCCTTCCCGCACTGACTGGCAGAGGGAGAGACAGGCCTGTGCTCGGAAGAGTACCCTGGGAGGTGGGCAGCGATCCGGGGGTTTCATGAGGGGGTGTCTGAGCGCCGCTCCTTTTCAAGTCCACGATCTGTTCTTTTATTTCTGTGTTTCAGTGGTCTTGGTTTACCCTACACTCATGGCATGCTATCAATGCCCTGCCTGTGTGTTACATGTTATAATTACGCTGAGAATATTTATCTATGTATGCTTGGCTTGACAAGGCCTGCCTGTTGAGGTGGGGGGTCGTGGGGGATCCTAACCTGTAATTCGGTCTCCTGCGGGGGTCCTGCTCCCAGACAATGGGGCTCTTCACTCCGCGCTGCTGCTGCTGCTGCTGCTCAGCCTCTCTGAAACACACACACTGAAACACACACACACTGATACACACACACACTGAGACACACACACTGAAACACACACACACTGAAACACACACACTGAAACACACACACACTGAAACACACACACTGAAACACACACACACTGATACACACACACACTGAGACACACACACTGAAACACACACACACTGAAACACACACACTGAAACACACACACTGAAACACACACACACTGATACACACACACACTGAGACACACACACTGAACACACACACACTGAAACACACACACTGAAACACACACACACTGATTCACACACACTGGAACACACACACACACTGATACACACACACTGAAACACACACACACTGAAACACACACACACTGAAACACACACACTGAAACACACACACACTGAAACACACACACTGAAACACACACACACTGAGACACACACACACTGAAACACACACACTGAAACACACACACACAAACACACACACACACTGAAACACACACACTGAAACACACACACACTGAAACACACACACACTGAAACACACACTGAAACACACACACACACTGAAACACACACTGAAAACAATCCCTCATCACTCACTGAAACACACACTCTGAACCAGAGACACACACACACACACACACACAGACACACAGACACACTGAAACAGATATAGAGACACACAGACACACACACAGTTACACAAACACTCACGCTGATACAAACACACTCACACACACAACTCTCACACACACCTGCACACCTCCAGGCTCCCAGAGCACCTGAAAAATAAACACCAGGCTGCAATTATCTTACTGGTCCTGCCAGATTAAAAGGGGGTGGGACTCAGGATAAAGAATACTGGTGACACTGCGGTGCGACGCGCGTGTCATCGCGTGGAACTCTGTACGAGTCTGGAAAGGTATTACTCATTGGAAGAGAGAGTGGGAAGATGTGTTCTTTGAGAAGGGGGAAGGGGGGCGTGTGTGCTGAGAAGAGCTCACGAGCTTCGCAGTGTGAATTGCTGTTCAGTTTAAAGAGTCATTTCACTCCCTGCCTACGAACCGCTGCACAGCGATACTCCCATCACCAGCCAGCCACGCAAAGGGAGCTGCAGAAGTGAAGTGCAGTATTGCAATGTGAGCGATATACTGGTCATGGTCCAAACAATTATTATTTTACCGCTGGTGTGTCAAAAATATAACAAATGTTCGCATTCTACCCATGCCAGTCTCATCCCATTGTGGCTGCCCTATACTTGTGCTACCATTGCGCCTCATTGAACAGCCATTTCCCTCTGTCTGTCCCTCTCTCTGTCTCCCTGTCTTTCTCTCTCCTCGTTGACCCTTTTGACCGCGTTCCTCTTTGCACCGGTAGGTTTTCACCTCCCAGGTTGCGCAAGGATTGTGTAGAAGAGGAAATTCAAATAGAGGAACGAAACGTAGGCATTGAAATGAGTTTGAATAAATAAATAAAAAGCGTTTACCAAAATAATATGAGGAAGAAAGGTTATTGGTTTGACTGTACTGGAGAGGGGAGTTTGCCATGTTTATAATCACACTACAAATACCTCTCTGGAGGATCTGGGTTCCGAATCCAGCACGGTGAAATCACGGAATATACAGACCCCAAATTTTACAACCCGAAAATAAATAGCAGGCAAGGGTACCCCAAAAAACGATGTACTCCACCCATTGCAACAAAAATAAATTAAAAAGAGCACCAGGCTTTCATTAAGATCAGGTTGTTCATGTTTCTGTTATAACTTGTTTTAAACAAGAAAAAAAAAAGAAATTCAAGCCCCTTTTCCAGCCTGCGTAGGGTTGTGTGACTCGGGGTGACCCAACTTCCTGTGAAAGAGGAGCCCTGTGGTACGACCTTTGCTGCTTGAGCTGTACCCCAGAGCGGATTGAGACTGTGGCAGTCTGAACAGGACTGTGGCCAGGGCTGGTGTGACCTCATGACAGTGATGTCACCGCGGGCTCCATCCTGCCAGTCATTGTGCTCTCCTTCCCAGCACTGTAATTACTGGCTCTGGGCTTGTTTACCCTACAAGTGCCAAATCTGTAAACGTAACCACAGCCCAGCTCCGCGCGGCACAGCAGACGGGAGACTCTCTACACTGCAGCACACCGGCACAGGCTGCTTGTCAAGCCTCTAATCTTGCTGTTGATCTGCTTTGAGTTCTGCCCGGTCTGCACACACACATTGTGAAATGGACATTAAAACACAATGTGAATCGAGGTATAAGCGAGGCACAGTACAGGGACACTCCAAGGCTCCGGGCAATGAAGCAGGGCTGTGGTTTTCAACCTTTTCATCTCCAGTACCAGTGTTTCCAGCAGGGGACCACCAGCTGCACCAGTAACCATGTGCAATCTGAGACGGCTGTTGTAAAAACAGAGACCTACCCCGTTACAACCAGGTTTTCTCACTGAAAATGGGATGGCATCATCAAATTATTTTGACAACACAGAGTGGCTGCTTTGGTTCCCCATCAGTAACTTTGAAAGTTCACAACAAACACCTCTCAACATAATTTCTCATTTCTCTGTTTTTCAGTGGTTCAAACAGCTTGATGCATTACGATTAGGGGAGTACTGTGGTCATCATTTCATCATAAAAAAGCAGCTGCTGGTGTGGACCAGTTGCAAGCCTGTCACGCACCAGTACTGGTACGCTTTGAAAACCACTGGTGTAGGAGAGGAGAGGAGAAGGGAGGAAAGGAGACAGGAGGAGGAGGGTATAACACAGGGCAGTGTTTACAGGAACCCTGCCTGCCTGCCTGACCGCCTGACCTCCTCACTGTGGTTCAGTCCCAGGCTGCACTGCTCACAGGGGCTTTTCTGCTTCTCTTCTGGGAAACGGAATTAACCCTTTAGGGGGTTTTCGGTGTCGCTGTGTTGTTGTTTTGTGATACTTTATAACAGGGCCAGTTGAATATCACGTACAGTCATAGATGTATATGTACTTATACGCAAAGGTCACTTCGCCAGCTGAGATGAAGGGGAAACCAGGGGTAACAATTTAAAAAAATATATTATAGAACACACAGGGGCCAGTGATTCTCGTGGCTGTTTACACAATAATATAAAAATAAACGAATAGCAATTCTAGACTCCTACATGCCCCCTTAAATTAAATACACTTTCTTACCCATTGATGTTGCATCCTAAACTATATCGTTACAGAACATGTGTTTTTATTGTACATGTTCTTATATATATATATATATATATATATATATATATATATATATATATATATATATATATATGCTCATCATTTGCAAACTGTGTAATTCTCGCCTCGTCTCAGAATAAAAAGGTACCGGATCTGGAATCCGGTGTGATCCGTCACAAACTGGACCCCCGATAATAACTCAGTGCTGGAACAACAGAACCCGGAGCCACTGAGAATGATTGAAGCAAAACACCAAGAAATAGTAAAGCAAGTGGAACAAAAAGCAGACGGCATTCGAAGCTGCTGTGCTTATACTTCTACCGATCGTGAGCTGAACTGCAGCTAAGAAGAGAATTAGAAGAGAGAGAATTAGAAGAGAATTAGGAGAGAGAGAATTAGAAGAGAATTAGAAGAGAGAGAATTAGAAGAGAGAGACTTAGAAGAGAGAGAATTAGAAGAGAGAGACTTAGAAGAGAGAGAATTAGAAG
Organism: Acipenser oxyrinchus oxyrinchus; assembly: GCA_030684275.1. Taxonomy (NCBI): domain Eukaryota; kingdom Metazoa; phylum Chordata; class Actinopteri; order Acipenseriformes; family Acipenseridae; genus Acipenser; species Acipenser oxyrinchus. The sequence goes on along the minus strand of CM060299.1, from coordinate 496,828 downwards.
CCTCAGTTATCATCACTCCTTTAACACTGATAAAAACAAGAGGTGGTCAGTGCAAACTGATAACAGAAATTGTAATTCTTATTTTTATCAAGTTGCTCATTTTCCACCCCCACCCCCTCCCTTTCAACACAGCAGCACTGTGGCTAACCAGAGCCTGCTGCAATGCCAGGGAGCCCTTTCACAATCCTCCATCTGCACCCATTTCGAAACGCACTTGAGGAACGCACAAACAATCTGATACGACAAGCACAAGACGTTTTCTCATCAGCAGCCAAATTGTAATCAAACGACTGCCACTGTGCATGCACACATTGTTATGCAATATGGGAATATGCTTTACCAGACCTCTCTGTGCTTTACAGTGCTTATCTATGCTTTACCAGACCTCTCTGTGCTTTACAATGCTTCCCTATGCTTTACCAGACCTCTCTGTGCTTTACAATGCTTCCCTATGCTTCACCAGACCTCTCTGTGCTTTACAATGCTTCCCTATGCTTTACCAGACCTCTCTGTGCTTTACAATGCTTCCCTATGCTTTACCAGACCTCTCTGTGCTTTACAATGCTTCCCTATGCTTTACCATACCTCTCTGTGCTTTGCAATGCTTCCCTATGCTTTACCATACCTCTCTGTGCTTTACAATGCTTCCCTATGCTTTACCAGACCTCTCTGTGCTTTACAGTGCTTCCCTATGCTTCACCAGACCTCTCTGTGCTTTACAATGCTTCCCTATGCTTTACCATACCTCTCTGTGCTTTACAATGCTTCCCTATGCTTTACCAGACCTCTCTGTGCTTTACAATGCTTCCCTATGCTTCACCAGACCTATCTGTGCTTTACAATGCTTCCCTATGCTTTACCACACCTCTCTGTGCTTTGCAATGCTTCCCTATGCTTTACCATGGTTTCACTGTGCTTTATCACACTTTGCAGGAACCTTTTATAAGACAGCATCTTAAACGCAAACTGCTCTCTGACATTCACTGCTGCTAGCTGATGGGCCAGTTTTGTGGTTTGAACACAAGTACGGGAGCCTGGAAACAAGACCACTAGACAATGGTAACAAAACAACAGCTTCCATGGTAAGACCTCCTGTATCCCAGGATCCTCTGCAACCCCTCTCTCTCTCTCTCCCTCTCTCTCTCTCTCTCTCTTGTGAAATGCTAGTTTCCGAAGCCTGTTGAGCTTCCTGTCCGATTTCACAACGCCAAACTGTCTCGTAAAAACCAGAGTAGCTCGCCTGCCTTTTCCTGAAAGAGAAACATCCCCTTTTCAGAGAAAACTAGGTGTGTGCATGGGAGGAGGAGGAGGGGGGCTGACAAGGGACCTATCTTCAGAGCGTTTCCTCCATTCTTTAATTCACTCCTCTTTTTAGAAAGGAGAAAAAAAATATTTACATGTTACAAAATCAAAAACAAAACCAGCATGAGAGCTCTGATGAAGAGAGCTCTGATGACATCACTTAGTTGTTTGGGGGGGGGGGGTGGTGAGAAATGTTAAAATCGTGTCTACTGTAAAGCTGACCACCTTCACGAAGAACACTCGAGTCCTCAGCATACAACAGAGCTGGCTTAGCACGCTGCAGGTACAAAAAAACAGGACCTCCGAACGGAAGAGGGGTTTAAACTTTCTTCAGAAAGATTCCTCCAATAGGAAACATTGATTAACATCACTGCTATAGCATTGACAAGCAATGCATATCTGTGCGCCTGCGATCTGTCTACCCTGATTGATCTAGCTGTGTGCTCAATTTCTATGGGGCTGGCATTTAGTGTCCCGGAAGGAATGCTGGATTCCATATATTCCATGTTCCAATTCCATTTCCAAAATCAATTCCCAATTTGAAGGAATTGTAATTCATATTTTAAAGACGTTGTGATCGTTCAACTGCTTTCATTTGAAGCCAATTTAATTGACTGCCAAACAGAGACTTCAACTGAAGTAATTCGTTGCCACTGCCTGTTAGTATTTATAGTTATTTGAACGGAAATACCTTCCATATATATATATATATATATATATATATATATATATATATATATATATATATATATATATATATATATATATATATATATTTTAAACCGTTCAGATTTCCACCGTTGCACGCACAGTATTGTTACCTGGCAACCGTGTGGTGGGTGGTACGTCGTTCCACTGCACAGTAATTCAACCAATCACGTAACACTTAACTGACAGTTAACTGACAGCGATATTATCCAATAAAGAATGGGATTCGGGTTCTTGGGCGGGTGTTCCAGACTCCATCCCGAAAAGGCCGGGTCTTGTATTTTATAGGCGGGTTCGGAAAAGTGACTGACTTCTACTATCAGCCAATAGCAAAGAACACCTGTGTGATTGGCAGGCCACCCTACCCAATCGGAAGCAAGTTACGTTTTGGACCAGCTACACGTCGGCATTGCTGGAAGATGGACTCGCTTATACTGGTAGGGTAACTGTGGGATCTAAAGGGGGGAAAGAAACGGGGTTTCGAGGTTATTAAAATAACCGGGGCGAGGAGTCGAAACACCTTGGTTTGACTCCGGGTTTATGTCTCGATTCTGTCCAAACGGCGCGCTGTTTGGATACGTGGCCCGCACACCAAGCAAAGCCTCCGGCTAAAGTGGCGCTAGGCAAGCGGAGAAATGGGGAGGAAGTGCTGGGATACCGACCACCAGGGTCCCGCTTTACCTTGGGAGTCATTTTATTTAATTAAAAAAAAAAAAAAAAAAAAAAAAAGCTTAGACTGATGATCCGAGGGAGGAAATGTCAGACACAAGTCCGAAGTCGAGGATGACTCGATTGCATGGAATGAATGGGAGTCACAAACGTGCCGTGTTTATATTAATGTTATTATATAAAGGAGTCCTCTTTTCTCCATGCTCAGGATCCAGCGCTGTGTTTGTATTGATGTTATTATATAAAAGCAGGAGTCCTCTGTTTCTCCATGCTCAGGATCCAGCGCTGTGTTTGTATTGATGTTATTATATAAAAGCAGGAGTCCTCTGTTTCTCCATGCTCAGGATCCAGCGCTGTGTTTGTATTGATGTTATTATATAAAAGCAGGAGTCCTCTGTTTCTCCATGCTCAGGATCCAGCGCTGCGACCGGGCATAGCCTGTCGCCGTCCTACGTGTTTAAAAGACGTCCTGTATTAATAACAGTAATAATAATTCTTATAAACGAGGGTGCTTTTAAATCGCTGGTGACATGCTGTGGCAGGAATACCTGAACCGTGGACTTTCCCTGAACTGTGTGTGTAGATCCCTGTACAGCGCATCTGCCGTGTGGAACATGATGATGATGATAATAATAATAATAATGTATAGATTGTTTACGTCTGATCGTCTCGAGTTGCATTGTTGTGTGTGTGTGTGTGTGTGCGCTACGCTAGCGGTATACTGTAACAATAACAGTTAGTACATCAACCCTGTCGTTAGCGTGTCAGCATTACACACCCAAAAGCAAGTCCTAAATCTCAACCCACCGATCAGTGGCTGGCGCCCATGTATTTATTTTCTCCCCTCCCTCTCAAAAGTAAGCAGTTTCCTCGGCATAGCTCTCGTGTATATCTGAGCTGACAGCGCCTCCCTGCCTCCCTGCCCCTGGAGCTGAAGATAAGGCCGGGGCATCTCATTACTCTTTCATTGTTTTCATATCATCGTGCTGTGTCGTGTAGTTCAAAAAACAACAACAAAAACAAAACAGAAAGAACTGCCGGCGCGACATCACAAAATACTACTGTTGTGCGCAGGGTTAAAACAATATCAAAATAAAGACAAGGAAACCCCGCAAGGCGCGTATATTAAATAAACTTGAATCAAAAGCGTGTCGTGTGTGGTCTTGGCATTGCCCCCGGGCGTTTGAGGTGCAGTTCTGTTATACACTCGGACTGTGACTCTGGGGAAGTCAGTGCATCACAGAACTTTGTCTCAGGAGCTCAGGTACTGCAGCTGCATGGGACTCGAGCGAGGGGACCGATCTGACCAGCACAGGAGAGCGAGGAGAGGCAGGGGCTGCAGCAGCCTCCGTTTATTACAGTCAGCCAGGGAAAGCTGACCGGTGTATTGCATGTTAGCATTTGTGTGTTTCAATTAGGCTATGTACTGTGCATGTGTGTGTATATAAAATATATATGATATAGATGCCAGTGACAGCGTCCTTCAGATGAGAAGTAAAACAAACTTGGTCCTGTTGGACTCTGCAGCAGCAGCAGTTGTTGATGATGCATAACTCTCCCCCCCAAGTCTCTGTAAGTCTCTTTGGATAAAAGCGTCTGCTAATTAATAATAATGTGTCCCTTTTTATCAACAGGAACCCTCCCTGTACACAGTGAAGGCTGTTCTGATCCTTGACAATGATGGCGAGAGGCTTTATGCAAAGGTACAGAGTCCAGGGCTTGTGTGTCAGTTTTTCACTCTGGGGTGGGGGGCTGTAGTGACTGTGGGCCAGCATGCAGGAGAGAGGGCTGCTCTTCAGTGTTGAGCCGAGATAACCTTCGTTTAAAACATAACCCTCTCCAAGTATACAGAGTTATGGAGATTTTTACAGGTGCCACAATTGATTTAGAAATGTAAGTTCCTGCACCTTTTTGAAACTGCAGTACTATGATGACACTTACCCCCTGCCCTGCCCTCTCTCTCACCCCCTCGCTGTGCTCTGTGTCTCCAGTACTATGATGACACTTACCCCCTGCCCTCTCTCTCACCCCCTCGCTGTGCTCTGTGTCTGCAGTACTATGATGACACTTACCCCTGCCCTGCCTCTCTCTCACCCCTCGCTGTGCTCTGTGTCTGCAGTACTATGATGACACTTACCCCCTGCCCTCTCTCTCACCCCTCGCTGTGCTCTGTGTCTGCAGTACTATGATGACACTTACCCCTGCCCTGCCCTCTCTCACCCCCTCGCTGTGCTCTGTGTCTGCAGTACTATGATGACACTTACCCCCTGCCCTGCCCTCTCTCACCCCTCGCTGTGCTCTGTGTCTGCAGTACTATGATGACACTTACCCCCTGCCCTCTCTCTCACCCCCTCGCTGTGCTCTGTGTCTGCAGTACTATGATGACACCCCCCTGCCCTCTCTCTCACCCTCGCTGTGCTCTGTGTCTGCAGTACTATGATGACACTTACCCCTGCCCTGCCCTCTCTCACCCTCGCTGTGCTCTGTGTCTGCAGTACTATGATGACACTTACCCCTGCCCTCTCTCTCACCCCTCGCTGTGCTCTGTGTCTGCAGTACTATGATGACACTTACCCCTGCCCTCTCTCTCACCCCCTCGCTGTGCTCTGTGTCTGCAGTACTATGATGACACTTACCCCCTGCCCTCTCTCTCACCCCTGCTGTGCTCTGTGTCTGCAGTACTATGATGACCTACCCCCCTCTCCCACCCCTGTGCTCTGTGTCTGCAGTACTATGATGACACTTACCCCTGCCCTCTCTCTCTCACCCCCTCGCTGTGCTCTGTGTCTGCAGTACTATGATGACACTTACCCCCTGCCCTCTCTCTCACTCGCTGTGCTCTGTGTCTGCAGTACTATGATGACACTCCCCCCGCCCTGCTCTCTCACCCCTCTGTGCTCTGTCTGCAGTACTATGATGACACTTACCCCTGCCCTCTCTCTCACCCCTCGCTGTGCTCTGTGTCTGCAGTACTATGATGACACTTACCCCTGCCTCTCTCTCACCCCTCTGTCCTGTCTGTGCAGCACTACCCCCCCCTCACCCCTCGCTGTGCTCTGTGTCTGCAGTACTATGATGACACTTACCCCTGCCCTGCCCTCTCTCTCACCCCTCGCTGTGCTCTGTGTCTGCAGTACTATGATGACACTTACCCCTGCCCTGCCCTCTCTCACCCCTCGCTGTGCTCTGTGTCTGCAGTACTATGATGACACTTACCCCTGCCCTGCCCTCTCTCTCACCCCTCGCTGTGCTCTGTGTCTGCAGTACTATGATGACACTTACCCCTGCCCTGCCCTCTCTCTCACCCCCTCGCTGTGCTCTGTGTCTGCAGTACTATGATGACACTTACCCCCTGCCCTCTCTCTCACCCCTCGCTGTGCTCTGTGTCTGCAGTACTATGATGACACTTACCCCTGCCCTGCTCTCTCTCACCCCTCGCTGTGCTCTGTGTCTGCAGTACTATGATGACACTTACCCCTGCCCTGCCCTCTCTCACCCCTCGCTGTGCTCTGTGTCTGCAGTACTATGATGACACTTACCCCTGCCCTGCCCTCTCTCTCACCCCTCGCTGTGCTCTGTGTCTGCAGTACTATGATGACACTTACCCCTGCCCTGCCCTCTCTCTCACCCCTCGCTGTGCTCTGTGTCTGCAGTACTATGATGACACTTACCCCTGCCCTCTCTCTCACCCCTCGCTGTGCTCTGTGTCTCCAGTACTATGATGACACTTACCCCCTGCCCTCTCTCTCACCCCCTCGCTGTGCTCTGTGTCTGCAGTACTATGATGACACTTACCCCTGCCCTCTCTCTCACCCCTCGCTGTGCTCTGTGTCTGCAGTACTATGATGACACTTACCCCTGCCCTCTCTCTCACCCCTCGCTGTGCTCTGTGTCTGCAGTACTATGATGACACTTACCCCTGCCCTCTCTCTCACCCCTCGCTGTGCTCTGTGTCTGCAGTACTATGATGACACTTACCCCCTGCCCTCTCTCTCACCCCCTCGCTGTGCTCTGTGTCTGCAGTACTATGATGACACTTACCCCCTGCCCTCTCTCTCTCACCCCTCGCTGTGCTCTGTGTCTGCAGTACTATGATGACACTTACCCCTGCCCTCTCTCTCCCCCCTCGCTGTGCTCTGTGTCTGCAGTACTATGATGACACTTACCCCCTGCCCTGCCCTCTCTCTCACCCCCTCGCTGTGCTCTGTGTCTGCAGTACTATGATGACACTTACCCCCTGCCCTGCCCTCTCTCTCACCCCCTCGCTGTGCTCTGTGTCTGCAGTACTATGATGACACTTACCCCCTGCCCTGCCCTCTCTCTCACCCCCTCGCTGTGCTCTGTGTCTGCAGTACTATGATGACACTTACCCCCTGCCCTCTCTCTCACCCCCTCGCTGTGCTCTGTGTCTGCAGTACTATGATGACACTTACCCCTGCCCTGCCCTCTCTCACCCCTCGCTGTGCTCTGTGTCTGCAGTACTATGATGACACTTACCCCTGCCCTGCCCTCTCTCACCCCTCGCTGTGCTCTGTGTCTGCAGTACTATGATGACACTTACCCCCTGCCCTGCCCTCTCTCTCACCCCCTCGCTGTGCTCTGTGTCTGCAGTACTATGATGACACTTACCCCTGCCCTGCCCTCTCTCTCACCCCCTCGCTGTGCTCTGTGTCTGCAGTACTATGATGACACTTACCCCCTGCCCTGCCCTCTCTCTCACCCCCTCGCTGTGCTCTGTGTCTGCAGTACTATGATGACACTTACCCCACGGTGAAGGAGCAGAAAGCCTCGAGAAGAACATCTTCAACAAGACGCACCGCACAGACAGTAAGGGAGCGGCGAGCAGGCAGGGTCGGCACAATTCCTGCTTTTTCAATTCCAATTCCTTTTGGAAAGGATCGCCATTCCCATTCCGTTTGAATCTGTTCCCACACCGCACGGATCAGAATTGCACTTTGGCGGTATTCTGTTTAAATGAGCTTCTCAGGACAACCAAATGACTTCAGCCGAGGTCGCTGTTTTGCCAGTCAGTTAAACGGGCTTCAGATGAAAGCAGTTGAATAATAATCACCACGATCTCATCAAAGGAATTGGAATTGAAAACAGGGATTGATCCTGACCCTGCAAGCAAGCCTGCCCTCCTGCAGGGAGACAAAGCAAATGCATCAAAACACTATACAATACAAACATCAGCCCCGTGGTCTTTATTAAACAGAACTGTGTGTCCGTCCTCCTCCCTCTCTCTCTCAGGTGAGATAGCTCTCCTGGAGGGGCTGACTGTCGTCTATAAGAGCAGCATCGATCTGTACTTCTATGTGATTGGCAGCTCATACGAGAACGAGGTAAAGCAAGACTATCAGAGAGAAATGAAACAGGGAACACAATGCGTTTAAAAAATTTTTTAAAAATACAATGAAGGAGTGTTAGTTTGACAGGCAGTCTTGTTTGGTATTTGTGTAGATTTACCAGTTCACAGTATTGCAGCTTTTTTTTTTTTTTTTTTACAGATATGCTGCTGAATTGTCGTGTAGTTTCACTAAGTTAACCCAGGAGTCACCAGGGGATGTTTTGTAGTGTGTTCACTCCTCGTGTGATGCTCTGTACCTTCCCGGTTTTATTTGTGTGCTCTAACCCTCCCCATTCCTCCTCCCCTCTCAGCTGATGCTGATGTCGGTGCTGAACTGCCTGTTTGACTCGCTCAGTCAGATGTTAAGGTAAGAGGCTCCTATGTTTTGTACTATTGGCTGTTACAGGGAATGTGTTTGTTTATTTAAGAGAATAAACTATTGAAAACAGTTTCCAGGATCACAAGGATGAAAGTAAGACTCCCGTTGCAGAGCGGTGTGATCCATTCCTGGCTTCACTGAGAGTTTAATCAGACACTAACCCCTGAGCTTGTTACCTGTACGCACTGTGGCTAATCGAGCTGGTAGTAAAAGCTGGACTGGGTGACACGGTCTCATTCCCAGCCCTGTCTTGTGTCCCGCAGGAAGAACGTTGAGAAGAGGGCTCTGCTGGAGAACATGGAGGGGCTGTTTCTCGCTGTGGACGAGATCGTGGACGGAGGGTGAGTCAGGGCTGCCCTCGTGATTTAAACCGTTCCATCACCGCGGAGGGAATGCCTTTCTTATGGGCCAGAGGAGCTGCGAATGTGTGGCTGCTTAGTGACTTTATCCGATGTGTATCCAGGGATGGAAATAAGACACCCCCCGCTGCATAGCAGTGTGAGCCACTCCTGCTTTTAACAAGACACACGTCTGAGCTTGTTACCGTCACACTGGGGCTAATCAAGCCTGTAGTACAACCTGGACTGGGTGAAACTGCTGCTGTGCAACAGGAGGCTTTATTCTAACACTGTGATTGAATCTCTCTCCTCTCTCTGTCTCGCAGGGTGATTCTGGAGAGTGATCCTCAGCAGGTGGTGCATCGCGTGGCACTGAGGGTAAGAGAGGGAGCAACGACTGCCTGCAACACAGAGACACACACACACACACACACTGCCTGCAACACAGAGACACACACACTGCTACACACACACACTGACTGCAACACAGAGACACACTGCCTGCAACACACACACACACACACACACACACACACACTGCCTGCAACACAGAGACACACACACTGCTACACACACACACTGACTGCAACACAGAGACACACACTGCTACACACACACACTGACTGCAACACAGAGACACACACTGCTACACACACACACTGACTGCAACACAGAGACACATACTGACTGCAACACAGAGAAACACACACACTGCCTGCAACACAGAGACACACACTGCTACACACACACTGCCTGCAACACAGAGACACACACACACAGAGAGTGCAACACAGACACACACACACTGCTACACACGCATCGCACACACAGGCATGACACACAATTGAAAATGGAATATTTTAGAGACGTAATAGTTGTTGTGATGGTTCAGCTGGTTTCATTGACTAACAAACAGTGACTTCAATCAGCTTCACATTACAGTCACACAGACGGTCGAAATTGACTCTTCCTTCCTGCTCGTTTCTCACTCTCTCGTTTTCTTCCAGGGAGACGACGTTCCTCTGACAGAGCAGACTGTCACTCAGGTATGTAGGCATTTAAGCAAAGAGGAACCAATTCAGATCGTTGCTGTTGCCAGTAACGCCTGGTGTATATATGTATATATTCTATTAACCCCACTGTACCTCTCCCCCTCTCTCTTCAGGTTCTTCAGTCTGCGAAAGAGCAGATCAAGTGGTCTCTGCTGCGATAGATTTGAAAACGAGAGCTTTCCTTCCAGGGGGAACTACAGCCTCCCTCCCCATCTCTCTCTCTCTCCACCAATCAGAAAGACACAGGGACCTCATCATTGTTGTTGTTTCTTTGTAATTATATATATATTTTTTTGTAATCTTTCATTCCAAGTTTGTGTCGAACAGTGGCGAGACTGTTCAGAATTTCCGGTTGATTTGATGACATGAGCCTGGTTTTATAAAGTGTGGTGCGTTGCTGTCACGGCCTCTGGACCCGCCCACTCTCATGAATATTAATGCCCTGCTGATGAATATTCACGAGCGCAGCTCCCTTTAGCATTCTGTGTAGGGGGTGAGGGACCTCTTTTTAAAAGCGGGTGCAGTCCCAGGTTAGAGCAGTTTGCTGGTTAAATATTTGTGAAGAAACTGAGAACAACAACGTTCAGTCCCTTAATACAAAAATTGTTTTGTGGGGGGGAAAAAATGCTGCATTAATGGCTGTTCTGATCAAAGGCATTGTGGTCCTATGAACACTGCAAACCATTTCTGTCAGTCGCCTATAAGAAAGTTTTTTTTTTCACCCTCCCCCCCCGTGCAAGTGCATAGGATTTGTCCGGGGCGATTATTGGAAATGTTGGGTAAATCAATGAGTATTTTTAGGTGCTCGCTCACAAGGGTATGCAGCTCCCCTCCCCTTGATTAGGGGGCAGGTGGATCATGTGACAGCAGCGACGCTCCAGTACTGTACTGTGTAATTCACAATGGATTTCAATAAAAGATGTCTTCAGACTCTCCGAAGGCGTACAGGTGCTTCTTCTTTTGAGTGCTCATCTTCTGTAGACGGCTGCTGTGCTTTTCACTGCGTCAGTGACGGCCTCAGAGCCCGAGTGGCACCGATCTCGGACGCCCCTCGCGTTCTGGAACATAGAGCTAGTTCATCCGTAACTTCAAAAAGGCTCGATCTGCACTCAGAGGCGTACTGGAGACAGGGTAAGATAGTGCAAGACCGCTGCGGTCTGGCGAGAATGATCACTCTCTTTTTATTTATTTTTTTTGGTGTTGATTTTGTCATGTCGTTTCTCGCTTACCTTCTCTTGCCAGGGCCCCCTTGATAACAAGGTGTCTGTCCCTGGGTGTCTATCCTGGTTCAATACAATGCATACAAGCTTAATGCCTGGGCTGGTGCTTTTGTCATTCTGCTTGCTAGCAGCTCATTGATCCCAGCACTCTTGAAGGGTTGCATTGATTGAGGAACAGCAAGCTGGCTTGATAACCCATTGCACACACTCTGTATAAAAGCAACAAAGACAAGTTTCTTCAGCTCAGTGTATTTATGCCGCGCTGCATTTTATTTCTTGGTAAAAGGTTATGGTAAAAAAAAAAAACTATAGAGAACTGGAGAAAAGAATACAAGAGACTGAGAAAAATAAACATGCCCCTAAAAAATAAAAAACAAACTCATTCACGTTTCTAGTAGTCATGACAATAGAGCTGAAACATTAAAACAGAACACATGCATTTAAAAAGTCTTACCTTTCCAGAGGTGGTATTTGTTCCAACCATTTTCTGAAAGATTTATCAACTCCTGGAACCAAAAAACACAAAATTATATATATAGATAATTTTTTTAATTATTTTTATTTTATGACATGCTTTGGGTTTAATTGACTTAGCTTTAACATTGGTTTTATGTATTATTATGTATGTATTTGTCTGTACTGTACACACATCTTAATACCCGTGTGGTGAATCTACAGCGTCCCACTGTACCTGTGATTTCATATCGTAGGTTCGGCTGCCATCTAGCGGCACGCAACTGAAATTACAAGCACAACAACATTCTGTTTATTTCTGTTGGGATCGAAAATAAAACAGCAGCAACATGCTTTCTCGCAAAATTAATAAATAAAACCTTACATACAAAACTTTAAATAATTTTCGTTTACCTGAGTTTTTACACGTTACGATTTGGGATTGTTAGTTGCAGGTAAACTGCGGCTCTATTCTGTGTACAGCGTAGCCGACCATTGACATGGTTATGTCGCCCTCTGGCGGCCTTATTTGAGAAGTGCTCCGTTGTTCAACGCAGTTTCACAGGATACTGTTTATAGTCAAAAAGCGATGAATTCAAGATTTGTATGTTTTGAGCCCCCCCCAAGAGAAAGGGTGCTCCCTCCGGTCCTGGGCAGTCCTGAATAGAAATGGGAGAAACACACAAAATGCAATCTTTCACCTTTTCACAAGTATCCCCCCCCCCAAAATGCATCGCTCTTAAATCTGCCCAAACCCACTTCTAAGTGAACCTGAAATGACACGCGCTTCCTAGCTAGCAATTTACCTGTCACGCCCCCCAGCGCTTGCCCTGCTGCTGATGTATCACCTCTGATTACAGGCTCGGCTTTAACTTTTATCACCTGATACAAACACACACACGCACAGCCCTCACTCTCTCTCCCAAAAACGACCAGGGCTTTGAAGTAACGTTTAAAACTGATCCCCAATTATTATTAGACCTTCTAAGGATTAGAATCTAAGCGCATGATTTATAACTCCAGATACACTGCTTAAAGGGTCTATGGTATTCAAACGGTATTTGCAGTTCTGTTAAGTGTTTGAAATCGTTCCAGGAGTGCTTCTGTTGCTGCAATGTTAACAGGCTTTTTTTTTTTTTTTTAATTATTAATTTTATTATTCATCCTATCGCTGGCTTTCAGATACATTTTCTGCAAAACATTTGCCGCTGAAGGAGTGCAAAGTTCCCCAGCGATGCTTTTGGTTTCTTCACTCCAGAAAGTCACGTGTTGCTGCCCGTGACCTTTCAACCCTTTTGGGTACCAACTGCACTCTGGGATACAAAGCTTTGCAAACTGCAAGCAGGGGTCTCGAATCCTGCTACTGGGAATTCTGGTTTTCATTTCAACCCAGCTCTGTTACTTAATTGAACTAATTATTAGCTTAATTAGTCAAGATTAACAGGTGTTCCAGATCTTTAGCCATTGATGACATAGACACCCATAAAACCTGAGGATTTGGGGCTCTCCAGGACCAGGGTTGCTCTCTACAGTGTAGAAAACAAGTGTCTTTTTTACTTATTTATTATTATTATTATTATTATTATTATTATTATTATTATTATTATTATTATTATTTCAAAACAAGATATTGAAAAATAAAGACCTGTCAACTACTAAGACGCTTCTAGACTAGAAATCGTCCTTAGCGGCGGTTGAAAGATTGAAGTATGAAGGAGATCTTGAGCTGTGAATGAACAGAGGCCACTGCATGCAATAAAAAAATTTAAAAAAAAAAACATTTGTAAACTTTATAGAGGTGGAATGGGTCTTGCAGACAACAGCAGATTTCTCTCAGCAGGTTTTTAACACAATAACAAAAGTTAATGACTTTCTATGCCCCCTTCCCTGTGCGCTCAGCCATGCCCAGTGCCGACACTCCCCAGCAGAACATCCCCCCACTCCCTTACCACATCCATCAGCCCGGGAGCTCTCTGGGGGCGGGGGTCAAAGGAGCAGGGGAGCTTCATTATTGGAGTGACAACAACTTCCTTTGCAGTATATCAAACCCATGCCCCCACCCTGCATGCCGAACGGAAGATACATGAAGCACGAGGAAACCTCCAGCAGCTTGAAGCAACTACGTGTAGGTGCCATTGCAAGCTTTCCCTCCTACTCTCCTAACAGCCTCCCTCTGCTCTGTGCTGGTGGAGCAGCAGAGAAACAGAAAGGGAAGCTCTTATACTCTCCTAACAGCCTCCCTCTGCTCTGTGCTGGTGGAGCAGCAGAGAAACAGAAAGGGAAGCTCTTATACTCTCCTAACAGCCTCCCTCTGCTCTGTGCTGGTGGAGCAGCAGAGAAACAGAAAGGGAAGCTCTTATACTCTCCTAACAGCCTCCCTCTGCTCTGTGCTGGTGGAGCAGTAGAGAAACAGAAAGGGAAGCTCTTATACTCTCCTAACAGCCTCCCTCTGCTCTGTGCTAAAACCTCTATAAGACATATTTTTAAAGAGAAATAAAGTTTCTTCAACAACAAACTTAGTGATCTTGCTCGTTTCAAAAAGGCTACAAACGGCTCCATTCCTCTGCCGCATTCTTCCACGGGGGTGCCAAGCTGGAAGCGATGGGAACCTGTGTGATGCCTGCCAGCATGGTGCCTGTGATTACGAGGTGCAAGCTGCCCTCCTCCAGGCGCCTGTCTCTCAGTCTCAAACTGCAGATTTCTTTGACAGATGACAGAGGACATTGACAGGGGCGATCTCAGTCAAGCGGCAGAGAGGAAGGTGGGAGGAGGGGGTAATGACTCGAGACAGCCTGAAAGCAACTCGGAACAGTCGGAGCGAGGCAGACTGACAGATAGAAAGATGGGTAGATTATTCCCTGTTGAAGTGCAGTACCTTCAGTTTCATACCGCAAAACATGCTCGCTTGCAGTGTGTGCAGGGTGGAAATGAAGGCTCCCATTGCATAGCAGTTGGATCTGATCCTGGTTTTACTAACTTTAATTAAGACACACAGCTGAGCTTGTTCCCTATACACTGCGGCTTGTATTAAAACCTGGAATGGGTGAAACTGCTGTGCAATAGGAGTCTTATTATTTTCATCCCTGGGTGTTTGATCCCAGCCTCTACCCTGCTGCATTGTGTGCCCACGGCCCCATATCTAACACCAGACTGCAAATGAAGAAGCATAATTACGATAGCTATAAAACTAGCTAAACTCCCAGAGAGAGAGAGAGAGAGAGAGAGAGAGAGAGAGAGAGAGAGAGAGAGAGAGAGAGAGAGAGAGAGAGAGAGAGAGAGAGAGAGAGAAAGTCATTAATCTGTTAGAGTTTGCCAGTATGAGGTTTTTTTTCTTCTTATCAAATTCCATCACTCCAGGGCACGAAAAAAAGAGACCTTCGCTTTCATGCGAAATAACCGCTAATTATCCAAGCGAGGTGATAAAAACTAAAAAGGTAATTCATATTAATTATACAGGAATGAGTATCGCAGTCCAAAACGCGACTGTATGACACCTGCACATAAACCACCATAAAAGTGCCAGCGGTGTGTGTGATAGTCATAAACGTGTAATTGATGCATGCGTATGGCTAGTATGTGTGTGTGTGTGTGAGTGTGCGATCCATCTATAAATTACCATAGTCAGTAAGGTTTAAAACTATCCAGTGTGGCTGCCAAGAAAACAGATTTTAATGCACATCTAAGCTCTACATAGGCCAGGGATTTAAAAAAAAAAAAAAACAGAGAACTCCGACTGCAAAGTGTAATGAAGCCGGATTCTTTAAGTATCGGGTCACGTTCCCACCCATTGGGGTAGCATTTTTTTTTGACTGATTTGATCTGAATTTTTTCTAAAAGCTTTAGGTCTTGTTTTTTTTTATTCCAGAATCTTGGCTCCCACTCTGTAGTAACCCGGTTTAACTTCTCTGGATATTTACACTCAACACAGCTGTTAGCATTCAAACAGCTGCTCTGCCAACCCCCAGTGTTCCCTGATCTTCACCTGGAAGACTGGGCTGCATACACTGATCCCCATCAGTACATCACTTCCCCACCGCACACCCTGGCATGAGGACACGGGTTCGGCTGAGGAAGCTGTTTTCACATTGGCATGCTTTGCCTGTATCATGCCTGGCTTACTGGATCTGTGGGAGTTCTGTATGGTGTTGAGATTGATTAAATCGTTTCAAAAAGAAATACTGCAATTAAGAAAATACTGCAAATTTAAAAAAAAAAAAAAAGGAAACTGTATACATGTGGACTTCCTGTTAAACAATATCTAGCTTTAAATCTTAACCATGTGTTTTAACACAAAGTTGTTGTATTTGTTTTAAAACACTGCCCATGGGTCGTGTTTGGTATCATTTTGTTCAGAACGGTCCCAGCTATCTAAATCTGACGGTTCCGCGAGGTGTTGGCGTGCCGGTTTTATTTTTCTTTCGGTCCTGGCTTCTCCAGTGCCGCGGCGCTGCGCCCCTCGCCGGCCTCGCTGAATCCCCAGCGGGCGGCTTGGTTGTTAAGAGACAATCGAGTGCTTTTGGCAGATTTACCGCCGCCGCAACGCCATTGGCCGCCTGCCTGACAGCTCTGATTTAATGCTCGCTCCTGACTGGCTGAGGGATGACAGGCTAATTTATGGGCTCCCTGTGATTGGCCGCCGGGTGCTTTGTGACGTGAATTACGACCCTGTTGCTGATAGGACACAGAAACGGTGTCGAGTTACAGCTGCAAAAAAAAACTGAAAGACTGCTCCCCGAGGAGAGGGAGAGGGGGAGAGGGAGAGAAAGAATGAGGGGGGGAATTTCAGTATTTTAAAGCCAATATACAGTATAGTGTATTTACAGTATTTTTTTTAGATCGATTTGGTTTAATATCTACCTATCCATTCTGATTTTATAAAATATACGATAATAAAGGATCTTTTTTTTTGTGGCTTTGTTATTCATCTATTTTAAGTTTACACTGCATGTAAAACCTTTTCAGTTGCGACAGTAGGTATCATATAAAACCTATCCACACAAATGCGTGTACAGGGTAAACCCATGAGAACCAGCTTGACAACAGCAGTGGATTTATACGAGTAGGAAGAGACGAATACAGGGTGTCTGTGTGCAAGCCACTGGGGCTTTGAACAGACCCTTTCTGGGGATACCGAGGCACATTCGAGTGATCTAAACGCAGGTGAATTTAACTCTAATTCTCACTGCTGTATAACGAATATGAGCCACGAGGTTGCAAAACATCGAACCGTGCACGTTAGCCCCCTTGCTCACTTATCTGTGTAAAAATATAGGCAGAAAAAAAAAACTGAAGAATGATTTTAATCCAATGGTTTTAAATGATGTTAGTGCTTAGATTCGACGAGCAACTGAACAGAGCCCATTATGAACAAGGCCGTTAAAGCATTAAAAAAAAAAGAAAACTAAAAAAACATGCAATCCTTTTTTATTTTTTTTATTTTTTTTAATGCAGGACAGAACCAGCGTGAGAGGCGAGCTGTCTGTGAAGGTAGCGTGCCTCTGCTGAACGGCCTGTCCTGCAGAAATATACTGCGGACAGCAAACCCACTTTGATTACCCCGGGGTAGAGGGGCACCCTGGCGGCACTGAGTGTTTATGTGGGCACTAAAACTTTATTCCAAGCTCGGGGGTCAGCTATTTCAGCTCGGAGGGGCCACATAAAAGAAAAGTATTAGCAGACGGAGGCTTTACTGCAACATGCAGGCAGGAAAACAATCTTTTACTTATTTACCCCGTCTCCTGTGTTTTGGGTTTCTTTGTCCTGAAAACAAAATGCGTTAACTCCGGAAAGAAAACTTTCATTTAAAACAAGCAAGATCTGTAAAGTTTCGATGTACACTCTGTAAGATCTGTAAAGTTTCGATGTACACTCTGTAAGATCTGTAAAGTTTTGATGTACACTGTAAGATCTGTAAAGTTTCGATGTACACGGTAAGATCTGTAAAGTTTCGATGTACACTCTGTAAGATCTGTAAAGTTTCGATGTACACTGTAAGATCTGTAAAGTTTCGATGTACACTGTAAGATCTGTAAAGTTTCGATGTACACTGTAAGATCTGTAAAGTTTCGATGTACACTCTGTAAGATCTGTAGTTTCGATGTACACTCTGTAATGGCCGTTGGTGTATTGCTTTTGACACCATACCGCGTCGTGTTCTCCGTGTCAGTATCAAAAGGTGTCATCTATTATATAGGCAATGGATAAAGTCATTTCAATTGTTATACAGCAGACCCCATCTGAAACGTCTTTGTATCCGATCGTTATCAGGTGGGGGTGACGTCATGCTCGCTGTGCCGCTTCATTATTCTTATGTAGTCCAGGCTGCTGTAAGATACAAGCTCATTTCCTCCCTACTCTAGTTCTACCAGAAACCTCTCAAATCTCTCATGTTTGGATAACAGCTTATAGCACCATAGCTCCCTATACAATACTGTGTGTATATCTATCTATCTACCTACCTACCATGTTTTTTTTTTGTATTCAGCCGATGAAGGACTTGTAGTCCGAAACGCCCTTATAATTGATTTGTTATCAATTATTTTACCTTTTTAAGTACCTGAAATATCCTTCTTTTTTCTATCTATCTATCTATCTATCTATCTATCTATCTATCTATCTATCTCTCTCTCTTTCTATATATATATAGATAGATAGATAGATAGATAGATTTATACTGAGACTTGGCCCGCCTTTCTGAAAATTGTGAGAACATATTAAAAAGGCCAAGTTAGTCTCAATTGTTCCTTGTTTAAGTTATAAATCATATTTATTGAGATAATGTACCTTTTTTTTAATATGGTAAAAAAAAAATGTTGTATAGATCACATCACATAGATCGTGTATTTGTACAGTAGTACAGCTGATCCCGTTTCCTAATGTGTCTGTTTTTGTACAATGAAACATGTTTATGTCAGATATTATAATTGATATATGTAAGGTACCACTTATGCTACCAAGTCCCAGTAATAAGACATTACTTACAAACGGCGTTGATATAAACCCAGCAGTGCATAATATTGCAACTCATCACGGAACCTGAAAGTCAAAATGTGCTTTGTGTCCAAGACTTGAATTAGATTTTTCAATTATAACTCCCACCCACCCCTCGTCCCCATAATTTATCGATCTCTGGTATAAAATTTCTCCTGAATGGCCACACCACTTTCACAGTGGCCCAGAATTCAATTAAATTTTCAAGAGGGTTTTTTTTTTTTATGAAATAAATGACAAATTCATGCAATTATCTGTGCTTCTTAACTGATCAATCCCAGCTGTGTCCGAGTCTGTATCTCTCAGACTTGACCCCCTTCTTTCCCACTATAATAAAAACGAAAGTATCGAACAAGACCAGAAATGAAACTTTAACTCTGTGTGACACTTAACTCCCGATGTAACTTTTGAACTACTGATTTGATCGGTTATATAATGTTGTGTTTAACTTCTCAAATGATCTCCAATGGCAATGCAGGTAGACAGACACTACCACTTCAATAACATTAATACAGCAATCTAATGACTCGATTAAGAAGCCTGGTACAGTATGGCCCATTTAAAATAATCATCCGTCCTACAGTATTTACGAACAATTAAACAGCGGAGCAATTTCCCAGGGAATTTTAAGTGGAGTCACAAACTCATTAACACATATTAAAAAAAGAAAAAAGAAAAACGGATTAAAAAGTAACCTGTTTCTGTTAAACGCAGCCTCCTCCTCGGGTCGATATGCTCCGTACTTCAATCTCACTCAAATGACTTACCGCCGTTATTTATGTATTTATATATTTATATTTTATTTATATATGTATTTTTTTGTACTGTGTTTTCGTGTCGGGTCGTCTCGCTCCGAAAGCGCGGGAAGGAGACCAACCGCCACAGTCACGCTCATGTTGTCTACGGCTCTCGCGCTGACCTGGGCGTCACGGACCGAGACGGCGGCAAAGAGACCAGAACGTTCCCGGTCATTTCCACTTCTTAACAGCGTAAGTAACCTTTAAAGTCTGCCTTTTTATTTTATTTTATTTTTTGGCATCAACAAACTCGCTGTTTTTGGTTTTAGGTAAATATTTAACCATTTTTAAAACTTTTTTTTTTTTTTTTAATGTCCCCACATCGTAACGCGCTATACGACAGACAGTAGACCTACGAAACAATTATATTTTTTTCCCCATGTTTTTTTTCGACAATAAAAAAAAGCAATTTCCCTCAAATTACATTTCAGTCTCCCATTTACTTGGTGACATTTTAACCTTGGCATCAACGCATCAGTGCTACCGGGGCTGAGAAACAGGTAAGGCCTGTGGGAGAGTTAATTATTGAGGGTGTCAGTTTTCAAAGGTTTGCCATTCGCTGGACCTGTGTGTGCTTAGCAGGGAGGGGAGGGAGTTATTATTACAGCTTTGTAGCCATCGCTCTCGATTGGTCAAGCACTAGAGTTATATTAAAATATAAAATAATAATAATATACGATTCTATCTGGCTCTCCTTTCTCTCTCTGCCATCTATCTGGTTCTCTCCTCCCCTCTCTCTGTCTGTACCTGCGGCGGGAATGCAGCGTGTGGGAGGTACAGAGACTTGTGTTTTAATGCCTTGATGGCAGGACCAGTGACTTAGCCTGTGAAATTGTGCACAAGCTCAGCTGTGGTCAGCAAACTACAGCAAACTGCTTCCTCCGCCTCAGGGATAGGGGGCTGCCAGGATCACACACACGCTCTCTCCGTTAAAACACTCCTGAGTCATCTCATCCTTTGTTCTCCACGCTGATCCCAGGTTTTACAGACCTGCACATTTTGGGGGGAAGTTTTAGAACCCCCTGATCATTCACAACTCACTCACCCCCATGAGAAAGGGTGCTCCCTCCAGTGCAGGGCAGGCTTAAGGCATGGAGACTGAACCTTCCCTCCCTCACCCCCTAAGAGAAAGGGTGCTCCCTCCAGTCTGGGGCAGGCTAGAGGCATGGAGACTGAACCTTCCCTCCCTCACCCCCTAAGAGAAAGGGTGCTCCCTCCAGTCTGGGGCAGGCTAGAGGCATGGAGACTGAACTGCTTTCTCCCTATCCCTGCTCCAGGGAAGACCATCTGTAAACTAATCTAACATACTACAGTGTGTCTGTTTTTTCTTTTCATATCCAGTATAATACACTGAAACGTTTTTTTTTTTTTTGTTTTTTTTTACCTAATCTTCCTAGGGTACTGCAAAGTAGAGTGAAATAATTGATTCTTATAAAAAAAAAAAAACACACACACATTTGCTGGAATTCTTTTCACATTTTGATAATACGTGTATTTAATGAATTCATGAATGAATGTGTTATTATTATTTTTAGTTTTTCTCTCTGTGTATAAAGGGGTGAGCGAGCCGGCACACACAGCCGCTCCTCACAGCCCAGGCTCAGGAAGATTGATGCTCAGTGCGACGGCTGCCTGCCTTAATGGAGCTGCCACAGTTAAATGCACGTCTGTTGGAAAGTGATTTTTACACCGTTTCACGGGGCAAACGGGGTGTCCAATCTGTCAGAGCGCTGTGGACGGCTCTCCCACGACATAAATCACCGGCTCACTGTAAACCCTGGCACTTAACCCTGCCAGCGCAGCGCCGCGCCTCCATTTCATTTTACCAAATATAAAAACACTGCTCCCCCCCCCCCATGCTTTTCTAAACAGACGCATTTTCTTTCTTTCTTTCTTTAATCCCCTTCTGGAGGGACAGAAGGAATCGTGCGCTTGTTGTTCAAACGTTTGCATCTTAAAAAACACATTCGAGAGCGACTCGAGCATCGCGAGGAGGAGACTGACAATTCAGACGACCGGATCCAACTCGTCAGTACATTGTAAACCCTGTTTTGTGCACCTCATGGCAAAGATAAGAAAATTATGTATGTACAATCATACATACATACATACACACACACACACACACATGCAAACATACACACACATAGCAACAGAACCGCATTACATAATCAATAAATGATTCAACATATTTATAGTAAAACTCTACGTTCAATACAAGGCTTCTCAATTACACACAAGTATATTTATCTATCTATCTATCTATCTATATGTACTGTATATACTGTATATATTAGGTATATATATTTTTGTTATTCTATTTTAACTATTATATCCAAATATGCTTGGCTTCCAAATATTAAAAAAGATACATTTCATATTTTTAAGACCTTCCAACAAGCAAAAGCATGGAATCAGATAGAACTGGGACCCTATTACAGCCCCCCCCCCCTTTCACTTGCAGATAGGAAGTGCCGTGCTGGAGGACTTGACCGCCATCCTGTCTCCAGCCCGACCCTGGGGGTCACCAGGGGTCACCTACTCCGCTGAGATGAAAACAAAGCACCTTTGACCTCTGCGACCCGTGAGCGTGTGTGAGTGCGATGCATGTGGAGGAGAGAGGCAGGAAGCAACAGCAGCACTTTAATGAAGAACAGCACAGCGAACCCGGCAGAGCCGAGACAAGGAACAGTGCTGTCAACTCACTCTGCAGATCAGAGGCTGGGTGCGGACGCTTTATTAGGAACGACTGGGCGAAACTCCCATCATTCCGTCTGTCTGTCCGGGGGTTAATGTATGTGTCTGTCTGTCTGTCTGTCTGTCAGGGTGTCAGTGCCTGTGTGTCTCTGTGTGGTGTGGTGTCTGTGTGTCTGGGTGTCAGTGCCTGTGTGTCTCTGTGAGGTGTGGTGTCTGTCTGTCTGTCAGGGTGTCAGTGCCTGTGTGTCTCTGTGAGGTGTGGTGTCTGTCTGTCTGTCTGGGTGTCAGTGCCTGTGTGTCTCTGTGAGGTGTGGTGTCTGTCTGGGTATCAGTGCCTGTGTGTCTCTGTGAGGTGTGGTGTCTGTCTGTCTGTCTGGGTGTCAGTGCCTGTGTGTCTCTGTGAGGTGTGGTGTCTGTCTGTCTGTCTGGGTGTCAGTGCCTGTGTGTCTCTGTGAGGTGTGGTGTCTGTCTGTCTGTCTGGGTGTCAGTGCCTGTGTGTCTCTGTGTGGTGTGGTGTCTGTCTGTCTGGGTGTCAGTGCCTGTGTGTCTCTGTGTGGTGTGGTGTCTGTCTGTCTGGGTGTCAGTGCCTGTGTGTCTCTGTGAGGTGTGGTGTCTGTCTGTCTGTCAGGGTGTCAGTGCCTGTGTGTCTCTGTGTGGTGTGGTGTCTGTGTGTCTGGGTGTCAGTGCCTGTGTGTCTCTGTGTGGTGTGGTGTCTGTCTGTCTGGGTGTCAGTGCCTGTGTGTCTCTGTGTGGTGTGGTGTCTGTCTGGGTGTCAGTGCCTGTGTGTCTCTGTGAGGTGTGGTGTCTGTCTGTCTGTCTGGGTATCAGTGCCTGTGTGTCTCTGTGAGGTGTGGTGTCTGTCTGTCTGTCTGGGTGTCAGTGCCTGTGTGTCTCTGTGAGGTGTGGTGTCTGTCTGGGTATCAGTGCCTGTGTGTCTCTGTGAGGTGTGGCTCCCTCCTCTCCCGTCACCCTGAACCCCGCCTCTGCTCTGAAATAAACGAGAGGCACTGCGGAGGTGTGGGGATTCAGGTCCCTGGTTAATTAATCTCGATCACCGCTAATTGGCCCGAACCTCGTTACTCATCCTGTCTCCCCTGTCATCTCCTCCGCTTCCGAACGGGAACGTCAGCAAAACCAGGAGACAGGTTCTCCGGTGCAGACAACTCGACACGTCAAACCGGCTCGCTTCACATCCAGACACTCAGCGCAGAATGTGCTGCGCTCAGGAGCCTGAGATTCACGTTAAAAAAAAATAAAGTAAATACATACATAAATAGTGCAGCTGCAGCTAGGCAGTGCGAAAGCTACGATTCAACCAAACGACTACTTTTGTATTCTTATTATTTATTTATTTATTTGGCAGACGCCTTTATCCAAGGCGAATTACACATGTGTTACAGGGCAGTACAGGGTTACAATGCAAGCTCAATATTTAAATACAGTGTAGTTTACAGTAAGTGCAAATAATAATACTAGTAAAATACAATATGAACTAGGATGCAACAAGTTAGGATTACAACACGTTATATCTACATTTTGAGATTTCTGTACCTATCACGTGATTGTTTATTATGTTGTGCAGGTTGTCCCAGTAAAGAGGAAACAGATGCAAAATATATACAGGGTGATTAAAAAATGACGTTACCATAGGATAAATAACAAAACAAGACAAAATGATGACAGAACTTGACTTTTTCCTTTCACGTTTCCTGTAAGAGTTGATCATCGTACATTTCTAGTCTGTTCGCCTCCTCCCAGATGCCTCTTTGAAAATGCTGCAGCTAGAATACTTACCCAAACCAAGCCTGCCCCTCACACTGTCCCCGGTTCAGAGGTCTCTGCGTTGGCCTCCACTAAAGCATTGCACTGCTTTTAAAACTCCTCGCATGTAAAGCTATCCCCTGATCCTGCCTCCTTGCTCGAGTTCCTTACCCTTTACAAACCGAATTCAGAGTTTTGTTTTGCTGGCTTCTATTTTTTTTTCCCCTGTGATACTTGCGTGTGGGACACTATACAAATGAAACATGCGCTGCTGTTATGGATTCTGTCCCGTCAGTGAGATTAATTGAAAAGCTCTAGAATCACGAATGCAGATGAGCCCGGCTCTTTTGCATAGCCGTTAAGACGCTTGCTTGTGGCACGCGGGGTCTCCGATTCGCGTCCAGTCACACCTCTAGTCTAGGGCAGGCTTGAGGCATGGAGACTGAACTGCTCTCACCCCCCTAAGAGAATGGGTGCTTCCTCCAGTCCAGGACAGGCTTGAGGCATGGAGACTGAACTGCTCTCACCCCCCCTAAGAGAATGGGTGCTTCCTCCAGTCCAGGGCAGGCTTGAGGCATGGAGACTGAACTGCTCTCACCCCCCCTAAGAGAATGGGTGCTTCCTCCAGTCCAGGGCAGGCTTGAGGCATGGAGACTGAACTGCTTCCTCCCTCGCCCCCCAAAGACAAAGGATGCTTCTTCCAGTGCAGGCCAGGCTTGAGGCAATATAGGTCAACTCCCACAGCTCAATTTGGTTGTTTTATTTTTCTCTGCTGGTAAGTTTCTTCCATTCTCGGTCTGCAGCGTTGTCAAGCAGGCTACAGTTCCTGGGAAACGCCTCTGATTGGCTAACAATGACCCCTTCCCGAGCCAATGGAAGCTTGCGTACAGCATCGTGTGTGGATGGAACCCCATTGGAGTGTGGGTACAGGGAGGGAGGGGTTGGGCTTTTAACTGCGCAGTCCCGCTTATGAAATCTCAAAAGGTTTTCCTGAAAGGGGTCTAGGAGGACTGTCTCAGTTGTGTTTTAAGTCGGGAGGCAGGACGGGTTGCTTGCAAAAAGCAAAGAACTTTACAAGCTGTGGCTGGATCTGAGTCGCCCCTGCTCACCCAGGTGGCCTGACTCAATCAGGGAGCTCCAAAGCGGAACGACTGTACCTGGCAGCTTGCAAGCGCACACCAAAAAAAGAAAAAGGATTGCGTCAACCACACAGCGACCAAATAAATAAATAAATAAATAAATAAAACATCAGTTAAAAAAATTCCGTCTAGGGTGCCAGATGGCGGATGGACGGAAAGACAAAGGGGGCTGATTATCTGCTGTGTGACCCTGCCCGGGAGGGAGCCCCTGTGTGGAGAGGAGCAGCGTGCCCTCCTGCCTGCACCCCCCGCGCACGGGACTCGGATTCGAGGGAAACACCTCGGGGGGAAACCGGCTGTTTGTAGCGCTGATCTGCGGACGGGCGGCAGCGTCGAGGCTAGAGGGGAGATCAACAACAGGAAGCATCATACGAAGAATGTTTCCCACCAGAGGAGAGAGAGTCTTCATCACTCCGACACAATGCATTTCCAGCCCCGATGCCCCAGTTCAATGGAAGGATTTGTTACGTCTTAGGAGAGTTACTCCCCTGAACAGAACTGGAGACCAGGGATGAGTCAGAGGATTTTTGAAATCTGTTATGGAATAACACAAGATGTCCTAAAAAGCGCTTAACTGAAGCCTTTTAGATATAGGAACGGTGTGTTTTTTTGTTAAAAAATGTGTTTACTTCTTGCTAGCTATTGGGTGACTGTCAAAGCGTTTGGAGCCCATTGTGTTCTTCTAGTGTGCCTCACCGGTGGCCATTTTGTCTCTCCTGCATGGAGCTGCAGTGGCAGAGCTGTCTCCCGCTGCACTCTTCAACACAAAATGGCTGCCTTGCCTCTGGCTGTCATCCCTCCACTGATGTGGCCCCTTTGGGAGTTTCTGCTGCTAGGGTTTTATTTTAGGATCCGTGTCTCTGAACTGACTGCTCTGCACAATGCCGGCTGTAACCGACACCAGTGTCAAAGCACAGGGGCCTCTGTGTATTAGGGAAAAGGGGGCGTTGTTGGGTGCAGTCCTAAATGTGAAGCTACCGAAACGCCACTAACAGAGAGATTTTCTGAAGCAATAATTATTATTACAATACAAATCCACATTGTATTTGTGTGCTGAACTTCTAGTGGTGATACCGCACTGTCTAATGCAGGTAATGAATTTATCGCATTGCTACAAGCATGTCCACAAAGTGTCAGCATGCTTTATTTCCGCGTCTAGTGTGTGTGTGTGTCGGGGGCTTCGTTTGTATTTGTGTCCTCAGTCGTTGGTCGATGCGCTGCCGCTGGCATCTTCATCAGCATTTCCAGCCTTGTTAAAGCAAGTAGTTTGTAATAGAAGAAGATGCTAATGCTCTTTTCATTGCATCAAGAGGACTGACTGACTGGATGAGACAGCTGTGCGGGAGATGCGAGTCATGTGACTGAGCTTGCCTAGTCTTATGCGAGTTTCGGCTTGACCAGTTTAGGGTACATTCAGCACACTGTGGTCCCATTCTACCGGCCTCACCCCATTGTAGCTGCCCTATACTTGTGCTACCATTGCACCTCATTACAGAACCATTGCCATTGTAGTAACACTGTCTGTCTGCATTGTCACTGAAGATCATTTGGGAAGGATATAGCACACTGTGGTCCCATTCTACCAATGCCAGCCTCACCCCATTGTAGCTGTCCTATACTTGGGCAGCAGTGTGGAGTGTGGTTAGGACTCTTGACCAGAGGGTCGTGGGTTCAATCCCAGATGGGGGACACTGCTGCTGTACTCTTGAGCAAGGTACTTTATCTAGATTGCTTCAGTAAAAACCCAGCTGCATACATGGGTAATTGTATGTAAAAATAATGTGTAAAATATAATGTAATTGTATGTAAAAATAATGTGATATCTTGTAACAATTAATGTGATATCTTGTAAGTCACCCTGGATAAGGGTGTCTGCTAAGAAATAAATAATAATAATAATAACCCACACAGGCAGCCCTGTCATCCGCTAGCAATGAGGCTGCCGGCACGAAAATCATCTGCTAATTCATTCCTCAACACAGCAGATGGAGCTGGAACAAGGCAATTTGTTAGCTGTTTTATTTCCTGGGCCAAATGCTGTAATGCGGGGTGGATTATGAGTAGTTTGATTCTGCGGCACTAACTGTCGAGAAGGTGCCAGTGTTAAGCAAAGGTTTGTCGGAAAAGGGTGAATTATTGTGGCTCGCTGTGCTTTTACCTCTGTGAAATCTGCATGCGCGCCAGGGCTTAAATCACTCCGGCGTCTGATGCTAATGCAGATTAGGATGAGAAGAACAGGAGGCTGCAGCGTTTTTCTAAGGCGCTTTAAAAGCCCAATTCATCTTGCACTATCTGAAGGTCCTGAGCGATAACATTTATTTATTTTATTTTCATTTTTTTTTTTTTCCTGAGGTGCGAGGCAGGTGAAATATGACATTGCGCAAAAAAAAAAACAACAACAACAAAGACTTAATTCGCTTTTAAAAAAGAACAAATATATTAACAAACACCCGCCACCTTCCTCCCATCTCCAGCACTGTAAATCTGCACAACTCTCTGCTTACTGGTGGAGACACCTGCTGGTAGAGAGGTGCAGGTGCAGCATGAGAAAAGCAAAACAACATTTGAACTGAATTGAATGGAGGTTACATATCATGGAGGTTGTATATATATATATGTGTGTGTGTGTGTTTACTGTGACAGACAGGAATGTAGTAACACACTCCAGGCAGCCTGCTCTTGTGCTCAGGGCTCTGTAGCGCTGTGCTGTGAAGCTATTCGCTGCTCGGCACCCGCCTTTCACCAGCAAGCCATTAATCAAGAGGATGAGGAGCTAATTAAACTTGCGAAGGGAGAGAGAGAGAGAGAGAGCGAGCTACATTTCCCAAGACATCCCAAAGAGATCCCCTGGAACTGACAAAGAGGAGGGGGATGGGGGGGGGGGAGAGAGAGAGAGAAGAGAAGGGGAGGTTTGGAGGGGATGGCTGTTGGCTTCCTCGAAGACTATTTGAGTATTATTTGAATGCGATGATCGGTTTTCTTCTTTAAAAAGAGCACGTCTCGGCTGTACAGTGCAGTCCCCGAGCAGCCAGCGTGCCCGGTGCTTTTAGGTCAGGCCCCGTCGCCATGGGGACGCCGTGTTGCTGCAGCAGCTGGCTGGGGCCTAATTAGAACTGCTGGTAATCCGAGCCTCCCGCTCACCTGTCGACGCCATGACGACAGAACTGTTGTTATGGTGATGAGGGGCCCCTGGAGGAGCCAGGCAGGTTCCAGGGGTATCTGTCAGCCCTGAAAACAGGAAGCTTGGTGGTCCAGTGGTTAAAGAAAAGGGCTTGATACCAGGAGGTTCCCGGCTCAGCCACTGACTCACTGTGTGTGACCCTGAGCAAGTCACTGAACCTCCCTGTGCTCTGTCTTTCGGATGAGACGCAAAACAAATGAGGTCCTATTGGAAGTGCCTCTGCAGCAGTTGTGGATGCATAGTTTGCCCCCTAGTCTGTGTAAGTCACATTTGGATAAAAGCGTCTGCTAAATGAGTAATTAATAATAATAATAATAATAATAATAATAATAATAATAATAATAACTGTGACGGAGCAGGGTTAGGGGTCAAAGGAGGACACCTCAGTGGGGTTGATTGAAATATTTAAAATCTTAGAAGGAGCCGACACACCCCGAGCCAGTGGTTTAAGCACAGCACACAAAACATGATCAGAAGACGCAACAGCTGGAAATGAAGTTGGAAGCTTCAGAGTGAGAGACAGAGGCCAGGAGAGAGTTCTGTGCAAAGAGAGCTGCGAGGATAGGGAACGGGTTATCAAGGGCATTACCCAGAGTGATAACCCTGTGCAATAATAATAATAATAATTATACCAATCATCGCTTTGGAGAAACTGCTCGCTTTAATGTGCTGCAGCAGGAAGCACAGCCTGTGACCTCGAGGGCTCTAACGAGAGTGTCTCTGCTTGGCTGCAAGCACTCAGCCCCTTCGTTACTGGTGACCTGGAGATCTCTAACGAGAGTGTGTTTGAAAACAAACAGTGGAGGTACATCTAGGACTTTGATTCCCTGGTAACTACACACACTTAATCCTATTTAAATCTATTAATGTGCTGGTGATGGCGTTTACTACTTTACTACTTAAGATGTAACAATCTACTATTCCTGTCTATTTAAACCTTCAGGCATTGTGGTATATTTATTTTCCATGTATTCTTCTGCATTGTACAATATCTGTAAATATAAATGTACATTAAAGACTCACACACTCAGACAGACTGTTTGAGACGCTGATTTCAAAGGGCTTTACAATGACGGCAGTGTTTCGGTCAGACTGCAGTGTCTCCCAAAGGTTTTAAATGATAATGAGGATCCCTGACACGCTACCTGGGAAAGAGTTTTTTTTTTTTTTTTTTCTCTTAAATATCATAACTAATTAAGATCCGAAGCTGAGCTGCCAGCAGCGGATGATGGATGGGAGGGATCAGGCTGAGGGGCTGATTAATTCATTAATTAACCATTAAATGGGAAGCTTTCTTCCAGACAGGGGAAGAAGGAGGGGGTGGGGGGGGGATTCCAATGGACTATAAATAATTTATTAGAAGACCTCAGATTGCATTTGGTGTGCAATTAGGGACATGGCTTGACATCTTCAGTGGCAATGCAGACAGACAGACAGACAGACAGACAATGGCACTGCGATGGCTATTCAATGATTCTGTTGAAGGGCAATGGTAGCACAAGCATAGGGCAGCTACAATGGGGTGAGGCTGGCCATTGGTAGAATGGGACCACAGTGTGCTGGCTACACCCTTCCCAAATGATCTGCAATGGCAATGCAGACAGACAGACAGACAGTGGCACTAAAATGGCAATGGTTCTATACTGAGGGGCAATGGTAGCACAAGTATAGGGCAGCTACAATGCAGTGCCGTTGGTGGAATGGGACCACAGTATGCTGGCTACACCCTTCCCAAATAATCTTCAGTGGCAATGCAATGGTTCTAAAAGATAGATGGCAATGGTTTTATATTAGCAGGCAATGGTAGCATCAAAGTATAGGGCAGCTACAACGGTACAGTTTTCCTCTGACCCACTGCGGCAAGTCCAGATAAACTCCTGTTTCTGGTTCACAGAAGCAGTGGCAAGGAGGTTCGAAGAGGGAGGAAGCTTCTGTAAAAAAAAACTAAAAAAAAAAACCCTCAATAAATAATAATTTCAGTCAGGGATGATTTTCTTTTCCACCGCAGCAGAAACACACAGAATGGGTTCGGGAGCGACTCTCTCTGAACAAGGCTGCATAAAACAGCAGCCGCTGCAGTAACCTTTAGGATGGGGGAGTTTGTAAATGGTATTTAAAAAAAAAAAAAGATAGCTGACTGTCATCCTTTAATCAAATCCGCTGACTGTACAGAAGCAAGGAGCCGTGCACATTTTTACAATTTCAAGAGACTATTAGCCGAGAGGTGATGGCGTTCCAATTACCGGTGCGATCGTGTTACTAGCGAACAGGAAAACTGCGCTGTACTAAAAAGGTGCAGGGCAGCTCCTAGATCGTAAAACGCGTTCCAAATGTATTTATGGAGCCTCGAGAATAACATCTCCTTTTTCAAAGGGGTCATGTGATCCACCCATTCAGCTCCCCCCCTCCAGTGGAGGGTTTAATTTGGGTTAGGCTTGCTGGTCCAGTGGTTAAAGAAAGCGGCTTGATACTAAGAGGTTCCCGGTTCAAATCCCAGCTCAGCAAACTGACTCACTGTGTGTGACCCTGAGCAAGTCACTTAACCTCCTTGTGCTCCGTCCTTCAGATGAGACGTAAAACAAACGAGGTCCTGGAAGTGATTCGGCAGCAGCAGTTGTGATGCACAGTTCACCCCCTAGTCATTTTGAATATAAGCGTCTGCTAAATGACTCTAATAATAATAATAATAATAATAATGATAATAAAGTTTAGGTGTACCATCGGAATATCGACGAGTTTAAGCTTAAACGTGAATACAAATGTTTCCATCTTAACTGCTGTAGAATTACCACACTGGACTCTCTTCACCTAACAGAATTTAAAAGGTACTAAACGGCGCCATCTTGTGGCCTTTATTAGCAAGTACAATACCAGCGGTTCAGTTTTTATTATCAGCTAGAGAGCAAGCATAGAAGTTCATAGTAATACAAAGTCTAGTGCAGTATTTACAATCAACCATTAATCTTGTAAAGCAGTCATTTCATACATACACTTGTCTCAAAGTAAAGTTTGCGTCGACATACAGTACTAGCACACAGTGCAGTTCTCATAGCTTTTCAGTCACTGCGTGAATAATTGTACCAGGTTGAGTTTCCTGTCTATGTATCTATTTTATAATGCATGCATGTATGGGTTTTTTTTAAAGTTTTGGAAGGACTACTTCTCGAACTCCATAGAGTTCACGCATACCTTTTTTTTTTTTTTTTTAATCTAAAAATGTAATTAAAAAAATTCGTGACCGCTCTGGGATATTGTTTTTGGAGCTATTGCGACCTCTACTGGCAGTAAGGTGCAATTGCAAACGTTTTATTGCGCTGTGCTGTTCCGGTCTCTCCTGTTCACAAGAATGCTGTCGTCGTACAATCGGAACTTGTTTGCAGTTTTTAAACCCCCTACTGATGCAAAGTGTTCACGGGACGACGAGGCCTGTGTGCTTACTGCTCAGGCTTACCTTTGTCAACACGTGTATTCAAGTGGAGTGCATATGTTAAAAAAGACGACGAAGGCTTCATAGGGTTCAACAATAATAATAATAATAATAATTATTAAGTTACTGACGAAAATAATTGACTATATGTATTTGAAAACACAAGTAAAGGTGCCTCTCCTTCAGAAACGGTTGGGTTGACCTCTTACCTGACGTTACAGAGAACAGCTGATTCCCTCGACCAATGACAGGACGCGCTGTGTGCTGGAGGGCTTGACCTTACCAAGATGGCGCTGTCCAGGGCCGGGAGCCGTGGCGGTTCTGCAATGATATTGTTGTTCAGAATCCGGCAGGCTGGAGTCTCGGGCGGCGTTCACAACGCCACAAAAACCTCTGTCCTGCTCAGGTAATGCATTCGGCGAATTTTATTTTATTACTACGGTGTCGGTTTTATCTGAATACTGTCTGTCACGGTGCTGCTGCAGCGCAATAAAACACTTCCTTGCTTCTGCAAGAAATACAGTCGCGTCGCCGTTTATGGCAATAGATACGTCTCCGGTGATGTTTAATTTCCATGAAGTAACTCGAAGGTGGAACGAAAAAGCAGCAGACCCTGAGGCTCTTTGGCCGCCCCGGGTCTGCCGCATAAGGAGTTGTTTTTAGTCACACTACCCCTGTCTTTGACCCCTTGGGGTTTTTTCCTCACAGGTCCAGCAGCCAGCAGTTCTGTCGGTTTTCCTCCAAAGCCAAGCACAGCGGGGGCTGGGGCTCCCTCATCGTGAGCAAGCTGAGGCTCGTCAACGAGAAATACGAGCGATTCCTGCAGAGGAACTTCCCTGCTTTTTACCTGCTCTACTCCACCTTCTTCAGAGGCAAGCGGCGCGATTTCACCCCCAGCGGAGCTCGGAGGCTGCGTGTGCCAATAGCACCTGGGTTACTAAGAGGACCCAGAAATCACTTGCATTGAAGTCGCCGTTTGTGAGGCAATGAAACGGGCTTCAAAGGAAAGCAGTTGAATAATCACGGCGATTACTATGTCTCTAAAATATCAATTCCAGTTCCTTTTGAAGGATGTGGTCAGGTATATGGAGACAGCCTATCAGTTTGGAGGCTGTCTGTCGCTTATTTTCGACACACATGCCTAGATAAACGCTGGCTTCAATTGTGATCAAACTTGGCTAGGATGTATTTAGCACAATCTCTCTCTCTCTGACTGACTGCCTCCCTGTCTCTGACTGTCTCTCTCTCTGTCTTCCTGGCTCAGGGCTCCGGCTGCTCCTGCAGGATGGCTCGGAGGTGCGCAGGATCAAGGTGAAGATGGCGAGGCAGGGCCTGAGCAAGGAGCAGCTCCCGTACCGTGACATGGAGACGCTGCGCCAGGCGAGTCTCACACTGACCAGCAGGGGGGAGCTCCTTACAGCAACCTCAGAGAGAGCGGCCAGCAATGAGCTATTCATTGTTATAGAACCGCTGCATCAGCGCTGAAACAAACATGGTCCATTTTATATATATATATATAGAAATAAATAGAAGTAACCTCCAGTGAGAAACCCCACTGATGGAGAAATTAAGACAGCAACTCCCTGTTCAGTTAAGTCCAAAGCCCCAAGGAATTCTCAATAAAAGCAATGGTCTTATATCTATCTATCTATCTATCTATCTATCTATCTATCTATCTATCTATCTATCTATCTGTCTATATCTCTGGTGAATCACGCCCATAAAACCTGTTTTTCTCCAGAAATGTTGGCATCCTGTTGCAATATACAAAGTATGTATTATTAGTGGAATTTGATATTTGTGCCAAAAATGTTTGTGTTTTTTTATTTTTTTTTAATATGTGAGAAACGCATAATAAAAGGCTTGCAAATATTCATGGATTTACAGAATATAACTTCCCAACATTTCAGTGTGTTTAACAAACCTTTGTCAAGGGAAAGTGTGTTTGAAAACAAACCGTGGAGGGACTTCTAGGCTTTTGATGCTGTGGTAACATATATATAATTTAGGCATATATATTTATATATATATATATATAATGTTTTTTTTATTTATCTGGATGTATTGTTACTGCTTTAATCTGTTGCTTTGAATTCTGTAAAACATTACATGTGTGCTGGCAAGAAACCTTCCCTAATTTTGCTTTTATTAAGAATCTGCTAAATATAACATGGTGCAGAATTCCCGTAATTGCTCGGTTCAGTTTCTGTTCAGTATATGCATAGTTTCCGTGCCGTACGGTTGTGCTGCTGTAAACATGCCCGCAGCGAGACCTCCTCATGGGCACGCTGCCGCAGTGACTCCCTGTTTTACAGAATTCCCTTCCTGTCTTTCCTTCCTTAGTTCCGGAGAGACATCATAAAAGCTCTGCCTGTGGCCCTGGTCTCCATCCCTCCCTTCGCTAACTACCTGGTGTTCGTGTTGATGTGAGTGTGGGAGCGCGGCACAAGCACGATACAGCCCCGCAGTCCTGTAGATACGTTCAGAGAGCTGCTCCTGCACTGTGATGTGCTTTCAACATGCTGCCAAGGCAGGGAGTGGTCTGTAGCAATACTGTACGCACAGCCCTCACATTTACCTGTGTCAGCCACAGAGGGGCAGAAATTCAAATAAATAGATTTCCTCTATCTCTTGAGAACCGAGCGCGTTCCTCTCTCTCTCTCTCTCTCTCATCTCTTTCCCTCCTCACCCTCTCCTCCCTCTCCTCTCCTCCCTCGCCTCTCCCCTCTCCCGTCCTGCAGGTACTTCTTTCCTCGGCAGGTTCTGGTCCGACACTTCTGGACCCCGAAGCAGCAGGTTGAGTTCCAGCAGGTGTATCACGGGCAGCGGGCCCGGCTGTACCCGCGGCTCGTCAACGATCTCACCAGAACCGCACCGGAGGTGACGGACCGGGACCTGCAGAGCCAGCTGCTCCAGCTCTGCAACAAGGTAGCGCACGAAAATAATAAGGCAGACAGACATATATTAAAAATTCACATGACAAATGCATCTCCCTCATAACCCTGAGTGTAAACTCCCAACTGCAGCTGTAAAAAAACAACAAAAAAATTGAACTTTTAATACAACAGGGATGAAAATAAGACTCCTGTTGCACAGCAGTTTCACCCATTCCAGGTTTTACTACCAGCTTGATCAGCCACAGTGTGTGCAGGTAACAAGCTCAGGTGTGTCTTATTATTAAACTCACAGTGAAACCAGGAATGGATCAAATCGCTATGCAACGGGAGTCTTATTTCCATCCCAGCAACAAGCATATGAAGCAGTTACGGTTTTGTAGTGCTTCTGACTCTATACAATATAGCTTGGCAGAGCCTCTAAAAGGTAGAATTCCTACCTGCTTGTTACATTGTGTGTGCGCATGCATCTGTGTGTGTGTTGTGTGTGTGTGCGCGTGCATCTGTGTGTGTGTGTGTGTGTGTGTGTGTGTGTGTGTGTGTGTGTGTGTGTGTGTGTGTGTGTGTGTGTGTGTGTGTGTGTGTGTGTGTGTGTGTGTGTGTGTGTGTGTGTGTGTGTGTGTGTGTGTGTGTGTGTGTGTGTGTGTGTGTGTGTGTGTGTGTGTGTGTGTGTGTGTGTGTGTGTGTGTGTGTGTGTGTGTGTGTGTGTGTGTGTGTGTGTGTGTGTGTGTGTGTGTGTGTGTGTGTGTGTGTGTGTGTGTGTGTGTGTGTGTGTGTGTGTGTGTGTGTGTGTGTGTGTGTGTGTGTGTGTGTGTGTGTGTGTGTGTGTGTGTGTGTGTGTGTGTGTGTGTGTGTGTGTGTGTGTGCATGTGTAGTGTGTGTGTGTGTGTGTGTGTGTGTGTGTGTGTGTGTGTGTGTGTGTGTGTGTGTGTGTGTTAGGGTTGCAGCATGTGTAATGTGTTTCTCTCTGTGTGTAGGTGCAGGGGGGCGCTCACCCTGGTATCAGTGAGATCCAGGCCGTGCGGCGCCTCTTCACCGGACCCCCCCTGGGGATGAAGCGTCTCCAGGTGGAGCACATGGTGAGGGACTTGCTTTCTCAAGCTGTTTTAAATTGTATCCGCAGCTCGCCTCCCCTCTAACCCCTCTCTCCTCCCTCCCTCCCCTCCAGCGCTGCCTCAGCTCTCTCTTCTTCCTGACGTCCCGCCTCCCGGCCGCTCTGATTCGCCGCCGGCTCTGGAGTCACTCCGTGGAGCTGCTGCAGCTGGACCGTGCGCTGAGCATGCTGGGATTGCACCAGCTCTCCGAACCCGAGCTCAGAATCGTCAGTACCGTCTGTCTGTCAGTGACAAACATTGACAGGTTTTGCATTGCCTCTGCTCGCTTTCTGTGTGTGTGTCTGTGTGTCTGTGTGTCTGTGTGTGTCTCTGTCTGTCTGTCTGTGTGTGTGTGTGTGTCTGTCTGTGTGTGTCTCTGTCTGTGTGTGTCTCTGTCTGTGTGTGTCTCTGTGTGTGTGTCTCTGTCTGTGTGTGTCTCTGTCTGTCTGTCTGTGTGTGTGTGTGTGTGTGTGTGTGTGTGTGTGTGTGTGTGTGTGTGTGTGTCTGTGTGTGTGTGTGTGTGTGTCTGTGTGTGTGTGTCTCTGTGTGTGTGTCTCTGTGTGTGTGTGTCTGTGTGTCTGTGTGTGTCTCTGTGTGTGTGTCTCTGTGTGTGTGTGTGTGTGTGTGTGTGTGTGTGTGTGTGTGTGTGTGTGTGTGTGTGTGTGTGTGTGTGTGTGTGTGTGTGTGTGTGTGTGTGTGTGTGTGTGTGTGTGTGTGTGTGTGTGTGTGTGTGTGTGTGTGTGGTTGTGCCGGTCTGTGCTCACGTGTTGTCTCTTCCTGTGCAGGCGTGTTACCTGCGTGGTCTGAACTCCACGTGTCTCAGCACTACCCAGTGTCGAGAGTGGCTCTACCAGTGGCTGCAGCTCTCCACGAGACTCAAAGGTATTTTTCTGTGCAGCGTCGCTGGCACTGGAGAGGAGAGATGATTGTTTGGGGGGCATCATGTTATTCAGTCTTCCCCTTTTTTTTTTTTTTGGTGCTGATTTTGTGATTCTAAATCTCTGCAGCTGGTGGAGAATCTTCCCCTTGTGATGATTTTTTTTTTTATATTGCTGTCGTTGTTGTCCTAATCGCAATTTCTTATTCAGAATCTTTCTGATTTAAATGAGAATAAATCTTCCTGATTTTTTGCAATTCAGAATCCGTCCCCTAATGGTTTGATTTGATGATTTTGTTCTGATCGCTTGAATGAATGAATGATTCAGATTCAGAATCCCTAGTGATCTTGTGATTTTCTTTGTATGGTTTTTAGATTCAGAGGCTTCTCTGCTGCTCCACAGCATGGTCCTGCTCTCCATGAACTACCCAAGCCGTTCCTGAGCGCTGGTGAGGGGGAGAGGGGGAGTCAGGGAGCTCCCTTGCAGCAGTGGAGATTGAAATGTAGGTCCAGCCAGGAATCTGAGACTCCTGTCAAACCGGAAAAAATGAAGGATGACTCTGATCCCAGGCACCTGGCAGCTTGGAGCTATTTTCAAATCCCACGCTCTGTGTGTTTGTGCGTGCGAGTGTGTCTGGGTATCTGGGTGGGTGGGTGGGTGGGTGGGTGGGGTGGGTGGGTTTGTACAATGCTCGCTATCGGAGGCACTTTTTATATTGTATTCTTTTCTTTCCTGGAAGTTTATAAGAAAGAGTAACTCCTTTGTTGTTGGCTTGTTTTAAATAATCGCGTGGCTTATCCTGTCGTTCAGCTTCATTTCTGAGGGGATAGACAGCACTGTCTGGATCGCTCACACATCTCTGCACTGCAATGCATGACAGCAGGGCTGACTCCGGTCCAGCACTCCATTCCGGGTTTCACAGCTCTGACTGATAAAGGTGCTTCCGGACGGCAATGGCAATAATAAAGGGCATGGTTGGATCAAAGACCTGGACTGGATCTAGTATGTGTAGTCTTGTGTCTCCAGAACCGTTGGAGCGGCTGACTCGAAGCTAAGCAGCTGGAACAAGCTGTCTTGGGGGGGAATACGACGAGCGACTTTGAGAGAATCCTTCGGCTTCTCATTACCAGCTTTGTTCCAGGAATCGCTGAATGTATTCCCGTCCAGTTTGACTGACTCACGCACCCCTGTCTGCAAAGACGAGATGTTTGGAATGCGACGCTGCAAGTTCAGATTGCTGATTGGAATCCTTTTTTTATTATTATTATTATTTATTTAAAACCAATAAATTTATTTCCGTTCGTACATATCCAGACTGTTTAAGGGCATTTGCAAATAAATGTTTTGTCAGGTTAGTAAACAAACTACTGCTCCTTCTGTAAAGGGTCTGCAGAATCCGTCCTATTCACAAAACATTAGGGGCTGTTTTAAAGACTTGTTGAAGGACTGGTTTTATTTTTTATTTTTTTTGTAATCGGGTTTATGAGAATAAACTGAACTCCTCTCTGAAAGCAGTTTTTTTTCTCATGAACTTTAAGCTTGATTTAAAATGATCAAAATGGGCTTTTAAAACCAAACCAGCCGTCAGGATTTTGTGAACAGGGTCCGGTGTATCATTTGTACGTTAGTTTGTTATCGTGTGTTTTTGCTGTGCCATTAATAGCTCTGATGCTCACACAGTTCATTGAAGCTGTGCAGTTCATCTATATGCAGGACATGCTTCCACACACACACAGAGCTCCTTACTGAGTCATGTTGCTCTTTACCGCAGCGGGAGAGATTTTGTTAGCGTACGCATTGTGTGCTTGTTTGAGCTGCCTGTGCCTTTTCCAAGCGGGTTTTGTGTTTTTATTTCTTTCTGTACAGTGATGTATAAACAATATTTAAAAAAAATAAATAAAAAAAAATATTATTCCCACATGGGGAGTAAAAAAATATCCACCATACCTGGCTGCTGTTGTTGTTTTTGTTTGTTTGTATGTATGTTTGTTTTTTTAAGCATGCAGTAGTACCCTAAAGTTTTGAAAGTACGAATCGTTTTGGCATTAAATCCAGGTTTCATTGTATTGAATGGTACAGACAGACCTACAGCACTAAGACAAGACATATTCGAGCCTGTGTGTTATTCACAGCTGCCAGCAGAGGGCACTGCTGCAGCGCTTTCAAACCTGATCCTCAATGGCGGTTGTCAGGACTGCAAGCGCAAGGTAATAAACTGGTGCCTGGACAGTACCACAGTGACTTTAATACCGCACGTTTAAATTATTATTTGACAGACGCCTTTATCCAAGGGGACTTGCAGGTGTTACAGGGCAGTACATGGTTATAATGCAAGCTTTATATTTAAATACAGTGCAGTTTACAGTAAGTGCAAATAATATTAGTAAAATACAATATGAGCTAGGATGCAACCATTTAGGATTACAACAAGTTGTATCTACAATGACGTATTAGCAGTGCAGTAGTGCACGGATAGCGATGAGGCTTACACGGCCAACAGTTTGAAAAGAGAGTGCAGGAATTTAATAAATATAATAATAAAAATACTATCAAGAAGCTTAGGGAACATGAAGACACTTTGAGGCTTGGAACCTGGTTTCAGGAGACTAGGTTTCAGACGCTGCACGGCACACCAGGGGAGACTTGGGGTTTGATACAGCAGCGAGCCTCAAACTAGGGCTCCCGGTGGACTCCTGGAACCAGGTTTCAAGCCGCTGTTCCTGAGAAAGTGTCTCCGTGTTCCCTCGGCTTTAGAACATCAGTTTATAAATGAGTGGATGAAGAAGAAAAAAAGACGCAAAGAAAACACCAGCATTAATTTAAAAAAAATAAAATAATTTAAAAAAAAAAACACACACACATTGTACTGCAGGAGTGTTTCTCTCCTCTGTTGAAAGAGAGGGCTGGGGGCTCAGCCTGTGTTTGGATTGAATGGTGTGAACGATTGCTGCAGGGCTGTCGTTACACGTGACGAGACGTACGCGAGGGCTGCTTTGTAGAGAGAGAGAGAGAGAGAGAGAGAGAGAGAGAGAGAGAGAGAGAGAGAGAGAGAGAGAGAGAGAGAGAGAGAGAGAGAGAGAGAGCTGTAAACGTGTGGAAGCCTCGCAAAATGAGATCAAACCGGCTGGGTTTAGAAACGGTGTGTGTGAGTTAGTGTGTGTGTTTGTGTGAGTATGTGTGTGTGTGTGCTGTCATTACCGCACGCACACACGAGAATGCAAAACCCTACATATGAAGCTGAGCAGTGTGTAACAAGTCATTATAAACTAACAGCCCTGGTTCCAGCTCACTACACCCTGAACAGCGCAGCTGTTAATGAAAATCTGTAAAACAAGCGCAAGCTGGCAACGTCGGAAATACAAACGCACACAAAAAGACCTGCAGTTACAATAATAATGATGATTCTTCTTATTTGCAGTTATTATTATTGTTGTTTTTTTCAGTATCCATGCGTCTCTGATGTGGGTAGCCCCCTCATCCACCCTCTCCTGACTGGGGAGAAGTGTTAGCAGGGAATTTCGCTGAGACAGGAAAAGTTCTGTGGCATCTTGATTAATTCCTGCCTCTCAATATGTTATTGACCAGCCAGCGAGGAGCGATGGGATAAAGAGGAGGGGGGAGGAGGGGGAAATTGGCAAAGGAGAAGATGAAGAGAAGGGGGGTCTGGAGAAATAGGGGAGGGGAGTAAAAAAGAGAGAGAATGGAGAACAGACAAAAGGGGGGCAAGAGGGTTAGGAAGGGAAGATAGAGAGAGGGAATAGAAAAAGAAGAGAAGGGGAGGAGTGAGAGGGTTAGGAGGGAGAAAACGAGATGTGGTAGTAGAGAGAGAGAGAGAGAGAGAGAATGAATGAGTTCGATGTGTGTGAGAGTGTGTGTGGTGCATTTTTTTTTCATGAGGTAAGGACTGCTGCAGTTCTATCAGATTGTGTGTGTGTGTGTGTTTGAGAGAGAGAGAGGGAGAGAGAGGGAGAGAGAGGGAGGGACAAAGAGAATCCAGCAGCTATTCGTGTCGACCAGAGTGTTGCGAAACCAGCCTCAACTGGGAAAGTAAAATCCAGAAGCACAGAGCAGCCCAGCGCTCACTAACTCGCTGCAATGATGATCACCACCACTCAGCAAAACATGACCAGGGAGCCGGTAAGACAGCAGCTTCATTATTATTATTATTATTATTATTATTATTATTATTATTATTATTATTATTATTATTATTATTATTATTATTAATAATGTATTTATTTGGCAGATGTCTTTATCCTCTATTTGTAAGTGTTCTTTTAGTAATATCCAGGATCAAAGAGACACAATTTATTTGAATTTTCTCTTTCACTATATTGTTATGATCGCTTACTCTAGTTTTGTAAACCGCAAAAGTTAAGTCTAAATGCAAAGAAGGCTATTTAATAACGTGTGTCTTCGTGATCAGTCAGCCCAGTGTGTGATCACTGTGTAGAGAACGAGAGACACTGCTGCAGGATCATTGGGTTTAGTGAGGGACGGGTTTTTGTATGTTTAAATATTCTTTTAAAGTTCTAATGAATCAAGTTTTTTTTTTTTTTTTCCTAGTTTTATTTTTAAAACTCTCTACACCCTACACACGACGGATTCACTTCAAAATCAGAGCTGCCCAACTCAGTCCTGTCTCAGAGTCGTCCCATTGAGAAGGGAGTTCTTTAACAGAGAAACATCATTCAGCAGCTTTCATTGCGATTTTATGAAGCAAAATGAGTTCAGTTCTATAGGATGCTGCAAAACTTTTGGCCACAGCTGTGCAGACCTTTTCATCTCTAAATCTGCTTATTGGGGGTCTCAGTAAGCCTTGTATGGCTCAATAGCCATTCGCTGGACAGATCAGAGTAAGCCAAGAGATCTTACTGACCAGCGCTGGACAGCTGACCAGGGCATTTTCCCAACCGCCAGCGGTTTATCAATTCTTAATTAATGGTTTAATTAATGGCTGGGGCTGCTGATTGCTTCAATAGCCAGTGG
The DNA here is from genome assembly GCA_030684275.1 of Acipenser oxyrinchus oxyrinchus. Lineage (NCBI taxonomy): Eukaryota > Metazoa > Chordata > Actinopteri > Acipenseriformes > Acipenseridae > Acipenser > Acipenser oxyrinchus. The sequence continues at coordinate 455,513 of CM060299.1, read as the reverse complement.
AAGAATGCCATTATAATCCTGGCTTGCTATAGCAGGGCCGTTTACTCAGAGCAGAGAGTGGATTTCGTGCTGCCCAGTGCAGGCTGGCTGGTACTGCAGCTCACTGTATGTCACTCTGCACCTGTAGAGAGTTATGTGTTCACAGTGAGACCTCGAGAATTAAAATTCATAACCCGTTTCACTTTAGCTTTTACCAACACCTCCTGGGAATCGGAAACTCCATCACCAGGAGACCTCCATCGGTTCTGCATGTATCTGTGTGCAGCATTTCATTGTGTATGATGAAGTACTAAATGCACCATGCACTCACTGCTGTGCAAACACGAAGGCTGACACCTACACATGACCTGCGTGTTTTACACAAGCGCTCAGGCAAAATTCTGTGCGTGATAACATTTCAACATGCAAATAAAGTTTAAACTGCTTTCTTTAAAGTGTCAAAGCAGGGGTGAAGGTGGAGAAGTAAAAGGACAGAATATCATTCTCTCGTATTCTGATATCAGAGAGAGAGAGCGAGACAGAGAGAGACAGAGAGAGATCCATCAACCGCTCTGGCAGCTCCCAGGTTGAAGTCCTGTCGTTTATTACAAGCGGGTGCTGGTGAATGAAGGGACTATCCGATATGTTTAATGGCCAGTCATTAGTAACGATGATTAGTGGTGTCTGTTCAGGGAGCTGACAAGCGATCAACGAGATGAGCGAAGCGAACCTCTTAGCAGGCTGAGGAGAGGAGAGGAGAGGAGGGAGGGAGGGAGGGAGGGAGGGTGTGGGGGGGAAGGGGTCACAGGGCTTGCCGATACACAAGATTTTTTTTAACCAAAGATGCAGTTTTTTAATCTTTTTTTTTCTACGTGTGCTCAGTCCAGCGACACAGAATCAAAGAGGTCTCCTGCACTGAGCTCCTCGAACCCCCTGCCTTCCACACTGCAGCCCAGCGCTTTCTTTATCTAACCACTGAGCTCCTCAAACCCGCTGCCTTCCACACTGCAGCCCAGCGCTTTCTTTATCTAACCACTGAGCTCCTCAAACCCCCTGCCTTCCACACTGCAGCCCAGCGCTTTCTTTATCTAACCACTGAGCTCCTCAAACCCCTGCCTTCCACACTGCAGCCCAGCGCTTTCTTTATCTAACCACTGAGCTCCTCAAACCCCTGCCTTCCACACTGCAGCCCAGCGCTTTCTTTATCTAACCACTGAGCTCCTCAAACCCCTGCCTTCCACACTGCAGCCCAGCGCTTTCTTTATCTAACCACTGAGCTCCTCAAACCCCTGCCTTCCACACTGCAGCCCAGCGCTTTCTTTATCTAACCACTGAGCTCCTCAAACCCCCTGCCTTCCACACTGCAGCCCAGCGCTTTCTTTATCTAACCACTGAGCTCCTCAAACCCCCTGCCTTCCACACTGCAGCCCAGCGCTTTCTTTATCTAACCACTGAGCTCCTCAAACCCCCTGCCTTCCACACTGCAGCCCAGCGCTTTCTTTATCTAACCACTGAGCTCCTCAAACCCCCTGCCTTCCACACTGCAGCCCAGCGATTTTCTCTCTTTCTTTCTTTCATTTTTAAGTGTATTGGAAAACGTTCCAGGCACCTGCTGTTTGGAAGATTTGAATTGAACTGCTGCCACCCGGTGGCTGCCTGCTGCCAAAACACATCAATAACGTCCCCCCTTTCCACCCCTTCGCATTAAAGAGGCTCACTCGGAGCCAGGAAACACATTTGCTAAAGACATGCCACTGTGGAGCAGAAGGAACATTTACAGTGAATCAGGGAGAAGCGGTTGAAAGTCAGAGTTCGGTTCAGCAGGTAAAGCCTGGCTCTCGGGACCCCCTAGTGGATGATGCTGGTGGTACACCCTACTGGAGGGGTTGGCGGAGGGAGTGGCATTGCGATTCCTCAGAAGTTTTCTCCAGCCGTGTTTGTTTTTTCCACAACATGCACAGGCATTGCTTCAACATGCACAGGCATTGCTTCAAGTTGCATTTGAAGGCTCTCGTGATTCTTTCTCGCTTTTGAAGGCGACGAATCGGTCGCTCGTCCCGCCTCTGCAAATGGTGTGTTCCCACTTCAGGACAGATCTGATTATATAATCCAGAGGGGGGAGGGGGGGGGGGGCTAAGTTCCTCTCCTGGTCTGTGTTCCAAACCCTGTTCTAAATTGTTTAATTGAACCAATTACACCTCCATCCCAGACCCTGAAGTAGATCATTCTGTAACTGCAGCTGTTAAACCTGCAGTGGAGTGGTTCTCCAGTATTAGGATTGGGCTGAACAGCTTGATTTGCAAACACAATTACCCTGGAAGCCCGTCTCAGCGCGATGCAACTCCAGTGCAGCAGGCAGCCCCTGCATCGTCATGAGCTACAGCCGAGTGAAGCGGGCTGGGGGGAGGGGGAGGCGCTGCCGGCAGCAATGGGATGGTAATAATTCTGGCACCGTGCCCGACTGCACTGTGTTTAAAAGCTCCCCACTGTGACAGATGGTAATGAAACAACTGTTTTATTACCTCGACAGGGATGTCTTCCATTGAGCCAAGGAGGAGTGAGAGATACTGGAGAGTGAGAGACACCGAGGAGTGAGAGATACTGGAGAGTGAGAGATACTGGAGAGTGAGAGACACCGGGGAGTGAGAGATACTGGAGAGTGAGAGATACTGGAGAGTGAGAGACACCGGGGAGTGAGAGATACTGGAGAGTGAGAGATACCGGGGAGTGAGAGATACTGGAGAGTGAGAGATACTGGAGAGTGAGAGACACCGGGGAGTGAGAGATACTGGAGAGTGAGAGACACTGGGGAGTGAGAGATACTGGAGAGTGAGAGATACCGGGGAGTGAGAGATACTGGAGAGTGAGAGATATCGGGCCCTGTCCAGATAGTTTTAAGAATTTTTTTTTTTTTAAAGATCATTTTGATTAATGAGGTTTCATGAAAATGTTTTTTTTTTTTTTTCAACTGCTATAGAGTAAGAAGTGAATTCCCATTTACCGCATCACCTTAACCTAACTGAGCTTTGACCAGCAGCACCTCACCCCCGACTCACCCTCAAGTTCCACCGAAGCACCGCACTGCACCAAGCAAATAATGATGCTAGCCTGACCTGACCTGACCTGACCTGACCTGACCTGACCTGACGTCTGTGTGTCTCTCCAGGACCTGGGGGCCTCGAGCCGTCCGCCACGGAACTGGAAGGGTATTTGCATTGCTGTGGTGGTCATCGTGGTGGTCATGTCCCTCGTCATCCTCTCCATCATCCTCCTCACCCCCGGTAAGACCCCCCAGCTCACTCCAGCTCACTCCAGCTCATTCCAAATCCCAGACTGTGTGGGACAGGTGATGCAGAAACAGCCGTGGAAGTAGCAGAAATTTCAAATGAAATGTTGGACACCAGACCATTGCAGCAAAGCACGTCCAGGGATATATATATATATATATATATATATATATATATATATATATATATATATATATATATACACAGTATATACGGTTAAACCCTTATGAAAGGTTATATTTTGTAATATGCTTTACCGTACGTGTCTGTGGTGCTTGCTTGTGCTTCACCGTGCTTTCACTGTGCTGGGTCACACTTTGCTGTGCTTTTGCTAAGGGAGCCTCAGCATACAGACTCTCATACAATCCCTGCACACTTGTACACAGCTCTGCCCTGCCTGCAGGGCGGCTGGATGTGTGCTTCCAGCTCTCAGTGTGTTTTTTTTTATTGCTCTGCTCTCTTCTCAGAAGAGTCTCGCCTCTCTCTGCAATCCCGATTCTCCCTGGAGGACCTGGCGAGGGAGGAGTTCAAAGTTCACGACCCCGCCGTGACCTGGGTCAGCGGTGAGTGTAGCCCAGCTCCCTGTACCCTTGAATCCCAGCCCCCCCCAGACCCTGACACCCCCACTTCATAACGCTGCCTGTGCTGTCACTGTTTCACCAGAGTCCGAGGTCACGCTGCGCACCAGGGAGGGTCATGTGATCAAACTCAACGTGAAAACCAACGAGAGCACAACGCTGGTGGAGAACAGCACCTTTGTAAGTTATTATTATTATTATTATTATTATTATTATTATTATTATTATTATTAATAATATTAATTAGTCATTTAGCAGACGCTTTTATCCAAAGCGACTTACCGAGACTTGAGGGTGAACGATGCATCACAACTGCTGTCGGACGCATTTAAGAACGACCGGGAATTGAATTGCCGATGGGATTGCAGGGATTGAATCGTCACGGGTCCTGTGTTTTGATTTTGGTTTCCCCTGCAGCTCACGCTGAAGGCCTCGCGGTTTCAAGTTTCTCCAGACCTGCGCTTCGTCCTGCTGGCTTACAACGTGCAGCCGGTAAGCAGCTCTTCAGAGGAGCAGCATGAGGGGCGTGAGGAGGCAGCGAACACAGCGGGCTGTTCATACGAGTGTGGTGGATCTCCTCCGAGCGGCTGACAGCAGCCTGAGACAGCGTGCTGAACTCATTAAAAACAAAACACACCGTATCTGAGAATTAGCAGTAAGACGTTTAAGAGTGCTTTCATCACAAAAAGGCCAGAGCATAGGAAAACAAAACAAAAAAACGAAGGCAACGCCATCTGCATTTGCTGTTAAAGCACTGGTGCGAAAATCGCAGACGCCAGAATCCTAGATAGGAAGCGAGCAACACGAAGATACAGAAACGTTTTCAGGCAAGTCAGCAAATTTATGGTGGTACAAGAAAAAAAAAAAAAAACTTACAAATGAAGGGAATGCACAGTGTAGTTCATTTGTCAGAAGTGGAACATCTCACAGAGTTTGAGAATATTGGTGTCCTAAACTGCTGACCCAGGGAGAAGAGAATGTAATAAGATTTGAAAATTGAAATGTAGAATTTGTTTTACAGTCTTCTAAGTGAGTACAGTGTATGTAGAATGTCTCATTGTTATTATTATTATTAGTTTGGTGCAGTCTGGGGGAGAGAGGACTGCAAAGCACAGCTGAGCTGCTCAAAGTGTGCAAAATGCTTCCTGTTATAACTGCAAACCCCCTAACCCTAAACCCCAACCCCAACCTCAACCCCCAACCTCAACCCTATCCTCAACCCCAACCCCAACCTCAACCCCAACCCCAACCTCAACCCCCAACCTCAACCCCAACCCCAACCCCAACCCCAACCTCAACCCTATCCTCAACCCCAACCCCAACCCCAACCCTAAACCCCAACCCCAACCCCCAACCTCAACCTCAACCCCAACCTCAACCCCAACCCCAACCCCAACCCCAACCCTAAACCCCAACCCCAACCCCCAACCTCAACCCCCAACCCCAACCCCAACTTCAACCCTATCCTCAACCCCAACAAATTAACAAATAATAATAATGTAAATGAAAATGTAATTTGAAGATACTGCAGCCCCCTGCCCCCTGATTGATGAGATGCTCGCCCTGCAGTAACGCCCTCGCTGCGGCTCACTTCTTACTGCGATGCTGGAGGCTGTTGCATCATGGGGTAGCTGCATCGTTGCACCTGTTCATATTCTTATTGTTTTTCTTTGTTGCAATCCTTTCACACAAACCCAAACCCAAGCAAACACACACACCCCCTCACCCCCTCCACACACACACACACACACACACACACACACACACCCCACCCCTCCACACAAACACACACCCCTCACCCCTCCACACACACACACACAACACACACACCCTCACCCCCTCCACACACACACACACACCCTCACCCCTCCACACACACACACACAAACACACCCCTCACCCCCTCCACACACACACACACCCTCACCCCTCACACACACACACACACAAACACACCCCCTCACCCTCACACACACACACACACACACACACACACACACACACACCCCACACACTCACACACACACACACACACACACACACACACACACACACACCCTCACCCCCCACACACACACACACACACACACCCTCACCCCCCCTCCACACAAACACACCCCCTCACCCCCACTCCACACACACACACACACACACACACACACCCCCACACCCCTCCACACACACACACACACACACACCCTCACCCTCCACACACACACACACACACACACACACACACACACACACACACACCCCACACCCCACACACACACACACACAAACACACCCCCACACCCCCCTCCACACACACACACACCCACACCCTCCACACACACACACACCCCACCCCACACACACACACACACACACACACACACCCCCCCTCCACACACACACACACACACACACACACACACACACACACACACACACACCCACCCTCCCTCCACAAACACACACACACACACACCCCCCCCTCCCTCACACACACACACACACACACACACACACACACACACCCCACCCCTCACACACACACACACACACACACCCCACCCTCCCTCCACACACACACACGCACGCACACACACACACACACCCCACCCCCCCACACACACACACACACGCACGCACACACACACACACACACACACACACACACACACACACACTCACACAGGAACACGTCTCTGCTCTTTTGTAACCGATGGTAATCAATAATAACAATGTGACAGATAAATAGCTTTTCCCTGAAGGAGTGGGATGTTTGATACGAGCGCTGGGTTTAATCGAGTGATAAAGCTGCTGGCTCTCAGCAAAAAAAAAAAAAAGGAATTCAATATTACAAACACAGATAGTGGGATGGTGTGCGTGTCAGCATGTGTGCGTGTCAGCGTGTGTGTGGCCGCGGGAGTTGTAAATTCTAGCTGATTTAGAGGTTTCTCTCTCTCTCTCTCTCTCTCTCTCTCTCTCTCTCTCTCAGGCTGGGTAGTGAGATGGGATAGTGCTGAGAGCAATGCGGGTAATCTGATATTCACACGCTGAGAATTTTTTCTAACAGTAAATTGCTACATACCCTTGATCCTTTTTTTATTACTGAATGCGTTTAAATCTTGAGGAATCTGAAAACACACACACACACACACACACACACACAAACTGGCTTATTGTCCACAGTATATAAAAATACAGGCAGAGAGCATTGCAACAGCACTGCTATTGAAAGAGCAGGCAGCTTCAAATTCATTCTATTCTTTTGACTTTTTCCAATCACTCTGAGTGGTTTAAAAAATATATATATATGTATATACACACACAGTGGCGATCAATAAAAATATCAAATTTGACTCAGCTAACTGCTATCTTCCACTCTCTGTCTGGCTGGGCGTGTCAAACTCAGCTCCTGGAGGGGGGCCTGCAGTGTCTGCTGGCTTTCCTTCCACCCCAATCTCTCAATTACTGAATGGGGCTGATTATTTGATTAATTGGACAAATCTGACACTTCTCTCCAGGCTTTAAAATGTTTCGTAAGCTGTGCACACCTTGATTCAAGTGCATTTTCATCAAGTGTAAAAGACCTTGAAAAAAATATTAAACAATTGAACAAATATTTGGATCAATGAAGTTAATTGAGCGCTTCAGTTAGAATGAAAACCAGGAGCCCCCTTGGTCCTGGAGGACTGGAGTGTGACCCCCCTGTTTGTCGCTTGTGTATGTGAACGCAGTACTAGACTCCTTTCTTCTCTCTCTCCAGATCCACTCCCAGTCTTTCTCAGCCTCCTATGCCATCTACAGCGTGGATACCAGGTGAGGATTGCACCCCGACCCCAAACCTGGGAACTCACATCCAGCGATTTGGTTCAAGCCACTTTCAGAAGACTAGGTTTGAAGCCCCTGCACGGCACACCAGTTAAGACTTGGGGTTTGATAGGGCTCCCGGTCTCCAGCGGTTTCAAGCTCCTGAAAAAGTGGCTAAGTGTTCCTGCAGCTTCAGACAGACCAGCCAACATGCCTTTACAGAACACGCTTCCACTGGAAGTCTTTATTCATGCAGGCTCACTCGGGATCTATTAAAGAGTTCATTAATGTAAGAGATTTGTCACGGGCGTATCTGTTGTTTGACAAGTCGTTCGTCTCTAAAGCCGAGGGAACATGGAGCCACTTTCTCAGGAACAGCGGCTTGAAACCTGGTTCCAGGAGTCCACTGGGAGACCTAGTTTGAGGCTCGCTGCTGTATCAAACCCCAAGTCTCCCCTGGTGTGCCGTGCAGGGTCCTGAAACCTACAGTGTCCTGAAACCAGGTCCCGAGCTGAGTGTTTCCTCGGCTCACCCCCCCTCTCTTGCGCACAGGCGTTTCCCAGCACTCTTGTGTACAGTTCCCCCTTTTCCTGACGGACTCCCCGCGCGGTGTGTGTTTTTCCAGGGAGATCTCGGAGCTCAACCCCCCCGAAGTGAAGCGATCCGTCCTGCAGTTCGCATCCTGGGGACCTCACGGCAACCAGCTGGTGAGAACAGAGCAGGGGTTCAAAAAATAAAATCAACGCCACATTCTGTAGTTTTGAGTATTGCTGCACATTCTGCGGCACGCTATATTTTGTGAATTCAATTACTGAATCTTTCTCGCCAGCAAACGTTTCAGGTTTTACAATATTGTAATACACTTCCTGTTACAACAGCCACTATTTGAACATAATCTAGATCTTTTATTTAACATCATGTAATCAAAGAGACTTCAAAATGATCTCCCAAAAAAAAAAAGGCTACCGGAAGCTATAATAGTTTTTGCCATAGCTGTGTATATATATATATATATATATATATATATATATACTGTATATAGATAGATAGATAGATAGATATTGAAGTAACAGCATAGTAGAAAACAGTGCAATCAGTCAGTAGCAGATGTAGCTCATGATGGTTAACAGAAGTGAGACTGGTTCATTTCACATGGCTGTAGCGCTCAGCTGTCTTACCTGGGTTTCAGGTGTATGTCTTTGAGAACAATATCTACTACCAGCCCGACGCGTCCAGCAGCGCCCAGCGCCTCGTCTCCACCGGCAAGGAAGGGGTTCTTCTCAACGGGGTCTCTGACTGGCTGTACGAAGGTAGCCCACTCTGCATGCGAGGGACTGTTTCACGGGATCATCCATCGATTCAGTACCCTTGTGAAAGAGTCCCCATAGTAAAAGCATAGGGATAGCACAGTGTGATACAGCAGAGTGCGATACAGCACAGTGTGATACAGTACAGTGTGGTACAGCACAGTGTGATACAGCACAATGTGATACAGCACAGTGAAAGCATGGCACTATTAAAGCATAGGGAAGCATTGTAGAGCACAGAGAGGTATGGTAAAGCATAGGGAAGCATTGTAAAGCACAGAGAGGTCTAGTAAAGCATAGGGAAGCATTGTAAAGCACAGAGAGGTCTGGTAAAGCATAGGGAAGCATTGTAAAGCACAGAGAGGTCTAGTAAAGCATAGGGAAGCATTGTAAAGCACAGAGAGGTCTGGTAAAGCATAGGGAAGCATTGTAAAGCACAGAGAGGTCTGGGGAAGCATAGGGAAGCATTGTAAAGCACAGAGAGGTCTGGTAAAGTATAGGGAAGCATTGTAAAGCACAGAGAGGTGTGGTAAAGCATAGGGAAGCATTGTAAAGCACAGAGAGCTAATGGTCAAGCATATTAATAAGCATGGCAAACCAGGGTAAACTCTGGTAAATGCATGGTCATGGTATAAGCATGAGAAAAAGTTCAAATCAAACTGTTGTAAGGGTGCAGGGGGCAGTGAAGTGCAGCTGCAATATGGTAGTTTCTTCTCAGCTTTAAAACAATTAAAACAGTTGTGAGTGAGCTCTGAATAAAGTGCCCTCGATTTGACCATGTTTAGGTTTTAATTGAAGTTCAGTGTTACTGTCGCGACGCTGGCGTCTGCAGTACGGAGTCAGCAGTGTTTAAAATGGAAACGTGAGATCATCTTCACCTGTGTGTCTCTCTGTTTGCTGATTGGCAGAGGAGGTGCTCCAATCATACGCAGCGCACTGGTGGTCAGGTGACGGGGCGCGGCTGGCCTACCTGACCATAAACAACTCGGCCACGCCCAACATGGAAATACCTCACTTCCTGGGCGGAGCCTACCCTTCCAGCACCCGCTACCCCTACCCCAAAGTGAGTCGGCTGCAGCGATACCACTGAACTGCTGCAAGCAGAAATAGCGGCAGTGATGATAGTCATGATAATAATGCATTCACCGTGTCTGAAGCGCTAGAGTAGTGATGCGTGTCTTTTGCTCTTTCAGGCAGGCCAGCCCATCCCCACAGTCAGGCTCTTCGTGGTGAACCTGTACGGACTGGCGCACACACTGGAGCTCATCCCTCCAGACTCCTTCAGGACCAGGTGCTGTGAGGAAGCTGCAGCCCTGCCTCTGCCATTGTGACTCCAGCTGCTGTATCAGTGACTGGAGGCTGGCTCTGTGTAGCAGCCTCAGTGGGGCCGGTTTCATTGAGACCCAGAATCTCATTTTACTCTGACACCCATGCTTTACCATGCTGTCACTGTGCGTTATTACACTTTGCTTTTACAATGGGAAACTTTTATAAGGGTTAGTTTACCATGGTTTGTTTTTTAATGTGCTTTACCAGACCTCTCTGTGCTTTACAATGCTTCCCTATGCTTTACCATACCTCTCTGTGCTTTACAATGCTTCCCTATGCTTTACCAGACCTCTCTGTGCTTTGCAATGCTTCCCTATGCTTTACCAGACCTCTCTGTGCTTTGCAATGCTTCCCTATGCTTTACCATACCTCTCTGTGCTTTACAATGCTTCCCTATGCTTTACCAGACCTCTCTGTGGTTTACAATGCTTCCCTATGCTTTACCAGACCTCTCTGTGGTTTACAATGCTTCCTTATGCTGTGCTTTACAATGCTTGCCTGTGCTTTACCATGCTGTATCACACTTTGCTATGCCTGTGCTGTGGTACATTTTAAGGCACACGTTTTGTTTTGATGCAGAGAGTATTACCTTCCTATGGTGAAGTGGATCAGCAGCACCAGTCTGGCAGTGCGATGGTTAACCCGTCCCCAGAGCCAATCAGCGCTCACCATCTGCGAGGCCACCACGGGGGCATGCCTGGAGGTGAGAGGTCGGAGTTCAAGGGGTCACCCTGACCCTGTACAGCTTTTTAACTCATTTCAATTTAAAAAAAAAAAGGTGTTTCTGACTTAAATATTTTGGTGTCTGTTTTCCGCAGTGCTTCTAAAATTCAAATAGTCTTTAAAAACGGTTGTTTGTTCAATAGTTATTTCTCCTCCTTCCTCTCTAGAAACACAAAATGACCTCAGATGCCTGGATCACTAAACAGGTAAAACACGATTTAATATCATTTCTTATTGACCTTGGTTTTTGTCTTTTTTTTTTTGTGTTGCCGTTAATTCGAGGTCATTTCTCGAAGTCTGTTTAATCTCTAAAACGTTACGTTCGTAATGTACTACAGCAGAACACAAGGCATTGAAAAGCACTCCTCAGTTGTAGTTCGTTTTAGCATTTCAAAAACTAGCACGGTTGAGTTTTTAACGCAGAACACAACAGTTTTAATGCAGGTTAACCCACGCGGATATCCGGGCTCTGTCAGTGGCATTTATTTACAGCGCCTTGCTTTAAAAAACACTGCAATGCCTCCGCTCCCCCAGCAGGAGGAGCCCTTGTTCTCCCAGGACCGCTCCACTTTCTTTCTGACTCTCCCAGTGAAGCAGGGAGCCCGGGAGGAGTTCCAGCACATCGCCCTGCTCAGCACCCAGGTAAGAACCCTGTCAGCAGGGTATAGGGGTAGGGGTAGGAGGGGACTGCGAGTTGCGTAGGTGAAGCGTATCGTGCAACGCTACACTGCAGCCCCTGCATCAGCCCGCAGGAGTCTTTTCAGAAGCAGAGAGTCTCTGGAATAGATAAGACGGGCAGCGAAGAGGGTGCTGTGAAGATAATTCAGAGTGAGAAAGCGAGCGATCGATTCCTTGTGGACCTTCAGGGGTTAATAAAGTGCAGTGAAGCATTGCAAACACACAGCACAATAGAGACTGCTTCCTGTCCCTCCCTCTCTCTGCAGGCCGCTGCCCCCACGACCCCCTCTCGCTTCTTGACGTCTGGAAACTGGGACGTGACGTCCCTCTGCGCGCTTGACGAGCGGCGCGGAAAAATGTACGGGAATATCAGGAAGCAGGAATTGAGGAAACGCATGTGATTGAGATGGAGAGTAGACATCGGCACTCAGCACTGGGTTAAAGCAGAGACTGCACGGGTTCGAATCCAGCTCAGGGATCGACTCGATCAACCAATACACCCTGCCAGGATAAACCACAGTATTTAACACCTGGATTTAATTATTTTACAGCTGGATTTCATTAGAGCATTTTGCATCAGCCACTTATTTTTAGGGTATGCAATAACCACGGACCAAAACCGTCTGCCATCCCCTTTAATTCCATTTCCTGTCTCCCTGCAGCTACTTCCTGAGTACAGAGAATTCTCCACGGAGCCGACACCTGTACAGGTGAGTGCGGAATCTCACAGAGACTCGCACTCTACAGGTGAGTGCGGAATCTCACAGAGACTCGCACTGTACAGGTGAGTGCGGAATCTCACAGAGACTCGCACTGTACAGGTGAGTGCGGAATCTCACAGAGACTCGCACTGTACAGGTGAGTGCGGAATCTCACAGAGACTCGCACTGTACAGGTGAGTGCGGAATCTCACAGAGACTCACACTGTCATTCACAGTGTTTATAATCCCAGCAGGTTCAGTTTGCTATCAACGCTATACTTTCGAATGCATATATGTTTAGTTTTTTGTTTTTTCAATGTATTGGCAGGGCAGCATCTTGTACCCCAGTTTAAAAAAAACTAAATTAACAAACGATGACCAAAGTAGTAATCCGTCCTTCGGATGAGACGTAAAACAAACGAGGTCCTATTGGAAGTGACTCTGCAGCAGCAGCTGTGAATGCATCTGCTAAATGACCAAATAATAATAATAATAATAATAATAATAATAATAATAATAATAATAATAATAATAATAATAATAATAATTCAGCAGCAGCCTGTGCTTCTGTCCGCAGCGTGGATGTGGCTGGGGTGTTCCGGAGGGCCTGTGTGACCTGTGACCTCATCGCTGACTGCACCTTCTTCAGAGCGCAATTCAGCCCCAACATGACCAGCTTCACGCTGCAGTGCGGAGGTGAGGGGGCAGGGAGCTGTGGGGCTCTGCTAACTCTATATTCTCATTCGTTCCCTGATTGTTGAGTGATTGACAGCGTGACACCCCCCCCCCCCCCACCTTGTCTTTGCAGGGCCGGGGGTCCCCAAGGTCTCCGTGCACCAGACCGACGACCCCAGCAGTGAGTCCTGAAGGGGGGGCTGGGTGAGGTGTAGAGGGGGCGGGATGAAGCAAGCTCTAGTGCACACGATAACTTCCCTTTACCCTTTACCGCGGTCACATGAGATTCACCGTGCCGTTCTGACGTGCTCCTCTCTCAGATTACTTCATCCTGGAAGACAATGAGGCCCTGGAGGAGGCACTGAGGAGGAAGAGGCTTCCAGAGACGGAGTTCCAGACCATCCCCGCGGACAGCTACGGTAAAAAAAACAAAAAACCTGTCGTTCTGAGCAGCCGGCTGCATCTCGCTCGTGGTTGTGTGTTCTTTTCATGAGCTGCTCCACCCTGCTTGCCTTGCAGATCTGCAGCTGAAGCTGGCCCTGCCAGTGGGGTACAAGGACCGAGTGCACCCCCTCCTCCTCGTTGTGTAAGCAGCCGTCCTCCTGTCACAGATAGCGGGCAGGCCTTTGTTGTTCGTATTGACTGACTCTGTAGGAGTAGAGGGTATATACTGCAGTAAAAATCATTACTATTATTATTATGATGATGATGATTCTTGTAATTGTGATTTGGTTCTGAGATAGCGCCAGTATGCGGTTTGTGAAGGTTTATGCATTCCCAGTTGTCTGTAATTACAGCGTGATCCAGACTGCATGCTGTAAAGGAGATAAGAGGCGACCAAGTTAAAATAATCCCCCCACTTTAAACATTTCAAATGGATATGCAATCAGAACTCTCCTACAGCACTGGCAGTTACACAGTGTTCCTGTTCACAGTTGCACTGACTGGTGGAACCTCTTGTGTCTTCTCCTTGTTTCCTGGGTGCCCTGTTCAGTGACGGCACTCCGGGGAGTCAGTCCGTGACGGAGCAGTTCGCGCTGGACTGGGCCTCGGTTCTGTCCAGCTCTCTCGGGGTGGTTCTGGCCCGGCTGGATGGCAGGGGGAGCGGGAACCAGGGCCAGAAGCTGCAGCAGGCGGTCCGGCAGAAACTGGGATCGGCCGAGGTCAAAGACCACCTGAGAGCAGTGGAGTAGGTCCAACAGCAGGGGGGCGCTGTTCTGCCCCTTTGTGGAAATTTACTACAGATCTGTCTTTTAGCATTATTATTATTATTTATTTATTAGGCAGACGCCTTTATCCAAGGTGACTTACAGGTGTTACAGGGCAGCGCAGGGTTACAATGCAAGCTTCATATTTAAACACAGTGTAGTTTACAGTCAGTGCAGTAATACTACTAGAATACAATACGAACTAGGATGCAACAAGTTAGGATTATAACAAGTTATATCTACAAAGACATAGTGGCAGTGCAATAGTGCAAGGATAGCGCATCAGCTGAGGATCCAGGAACGTGGTGCTGAGGGCAGGCAAGTCTTCATTCCCAAAGCCCGCTGCACGGCTTTCCTTCTTAGAATTGAATGCATGATAATGTACTGGTATTAATTTAACAATTTCTTAATGCAGGTGGTTGATACAGCAGCCTTACATCGACCGCACAAGGATTGCTCTGTACGGGAAGGTACGCCATTTATTGCATTGCAGTTTGATTCATTCCAGAAAGAGTTCTGGACGCAAATGAGCCTGCAGAGTTGGCACGCCGTTCTCTGCAGGTTTTCTCCTAATTGAGACTGATACGATTGTAGATTGTATTTTTTTTTTTTTTCAGGCGTACGGTGGATATTTAACTCTTAAGATGCTGGCAGCGACGGATGGTCAGTTTAAATGCGCGGCTGCGTTCGCTCCTATCACTGACTTCAGTCTCTACGGTGAGTCGTTGCAGCTTTTAAACCTCTCTGAACAGAGAAATACAGTTTCATAAACAAACTGCGGCAATGCTAACTCGCTGCGCCTTTCGCTTCCTCTTCACGGAAAGTCACATTGGAGCCTTTTTTTTTTCACCTGTGCTCTATAGCGAGTGAAATGAAACGACACTGGGCAGTTAGCTGCAGTAGCCCAGACTTGAACCCAGAGCATCCCTTTAGCTGACGCGTGAATGAGAGAAACCCCGATCTCGCAGCAGCAGAGCTCAAAACATTATTACAGGTCAAAGTAACACGGTTGTGTTTTCTTTTTTTTTTTTCATTTTTCTGTGGTGTACAGACGCAGCGTTTTCTGAGCGCTATCTCGGCCTGCCTTCCAAGGAGGATGGTTTGTACGCAGTAAGTGTCGTGTGAATTCACTGTGCCGCGCGGTCCTGCGCTGTGCCGTGCTTCTCAGCACGCTCTCCCTGCGCCCTGTCTGCATTAACAGCACCCCCCCCCCTGCGTGTTCATTTCCAGGCTGCCTCGCTGCTAGAGGAGGCTCACAGACTGAGAGGCGAGCGTTTCCTTCTGATCCACGGCACTGCAGACGGTGAGTCAGGTCTCTGAGCTGCTGATTCTCATTGGGGTGCGCTGAGGAATACTACAGCAGAGAGAGAGAGAGAGAGAGAGAGAGAGAGAGAGAGAGAGAGAGAGAGAGAGGCTGGTCACTTCACAGCTCTGCGCACACCCCCTTTGATTCATGGCTCAGGGGAGTTGAATTCATGACAGTAGCTCCATCTAGAGGCAGCAAGAGGCAGCTCACCCTCCTCTTCAATCCCTGAAACAGGTTTGGCGATATGTATCAGTCTCATATTAACTCTTTCATGCATATTGTAAAGGCTTGGCAGAAATCTATTTCCAGCTATGAATTTCTTATTTCTTTTAATTGCGTTTCGCCCCCTCTGCGATGCTGTTCGACCTCACCATTGGATATGTGCAGTATGTGTGTATATGTGTATATATATATATATATATGACTGCCTGTAGTAATCATGGAGGATCGGCATGGCATGGCGGTGTAACAGTGAGTGTGTGTTTATCTGTGTGTCTCTCCTGCAGCCAGTGTTCATTTCCAGCACACTGCAGAGCTCCTCCACAGCCTGGTCACAGTGGACGCCAATTACACACTACAGGTGCGCACTGCAAGCATGCCGGCAAAGAGACTTTCCAACCGCTGTGTCTCCTGTGCCGTGCCGAATCAAATCCGCTGCTGCTGTTGTTGTTGTTGTTGCAGATCCACCCCGACGAGGGTCACGCGCTCCAATCGGACCGGAGCCGGCACCACCTGATCAGAACCCTGGTCCGATACTTCCTGGGCTGCCTGCAGAACCCGCGGAGGAGATCTTCAGAGCGACAAGAGGACGGGTACTGAACGGGCCAGGCTGAACTGGACCCGCACAGAACTCTGACAGGACCCGGTCCCAGCCCTTCGCAGACTCTCCTAACGGTGACCGTTGAAACGCCAGGGAGCAGGGTTCAAATTATACCGGTGGGCCAGCCAGCCAGCCAGCCTGAGCCAAATCTTATCTATACAAGTCAAGTGCATCAGCCTCTCAGTCAGCAGCAATGCCAAGTGAAACACTGACCCCCTTCATGATAAAATACCCTAAAACTGGCGGTGTAACAGTGAGTGTGTGTTTATCTGTGTGTCTCTCCTGCAGCCAGTGTTCATTTCCAGCACACTGCAGAGCTCCTCCACAGCCTGGTCACAGTGGACGCCAATTACACACTACAGGTGCGCACTGCAAGCATGCCGGCAAAGAGGCTTTCCAACCGCTGTGTCTCCTGTGCCGTGCCGAATCAAATCCGCTGCTGTTGTTGTTGTTGCAGATCCACCCCGACGAGGGTCACGCGCTCCAATCGGACCGGAGCCGGCACCACCTGATCAGAACCCTGGTCCGATACTTCCTGGGCTGCCTGCAGAACCCGCGGAGGAGATCTTCAGAGCGACAAGAGGACGGGTACTGAACGGGCCAGGCTGAACTGGACCCGCACAGAACTCTGACAGGACCCGGTCCCAGCCCTTCGCAGACTCTCCTAACGGTGACCGTTGAAACGCCAGGGAGCAGGGTTCAAATTATACCGGTGGGCCAGCCAGCCAGCCAGCCTGAGCCAAATCTTATCTATACAAGTCAAGTGCATCAGCCTCTCAGTCAGCAGCAATGCCAAGTGAAACACTGACCACCTTCATGATAAAATACCCTAAAACTCATCACAACCCTGAATGATCTAAAGGGCTCTCGTGTTTTATACACAAGAACCCCCACCCACACACACACACACACACCCACACACACACACACACACACACACACACCCACCCACACACCCACCTACCCACACACACACACACACACACACACACACACACCCACACACACACACACACACACACACACACACACACCCACACACACACACACACACACACACACACACCTACCCACACCCACACCCACACACACACACCCACACACACACACACACCCACACACCCACACCCACACACACACACACACACACAGAGCTACAAACCTTGGTGGTCAGCCACGACTGCATGTTGACCGCTGCACAGGTCAACGTGGCTCACTCCGTTATCACTCTTTTACGTGCACTGGAAAGCAATACAGATATTTTATTTTAATTTTTTTTAAACGGCTGGGGAAAACATCGGTGGGTGAAACAGCAATCGCCAGCAACAGAGACATCGCAAGCAACACCCCATACTCAACTCCAGAGTGAAGGAGGAGGCAGAAACGCTGCTGGGACAGGACAATTCTACAAGTCCTCTATTTTCCTGTACAAAGGGACCCTTCTCCAGCTCACCGTTTTCAGTATTTCCCAGTTTGTTTTTTTTGATGTGCAAGTCAGACAGCATAAACCAAGAGGCAGCGTTGTGCTTCGATTGCTCTAAAAACACGCAGGTGTCTTGTGTCAGCATGAATTTCGTTAGGGTAGCATGGATCAGCTGTCAGTCTGGATCAGGGTCTGGGTCAACTCCTGTTTAAAATCAATTCCCAATTCCCTTTCCCTTTCATCAATTCCAACACGTCATTGATCAGAATTGAAATGAGCAGCGTTCAGTTAAAACAAGCTTCTCACAGACAGGGGCAGAGAATCACTTCGACTGAAGTCGCTGTTAGTCACACTGGCTTCAAATGAAAGCAGTTGAACGATCACAGCGATTATTATGACGTCTCTAAATGAGGATGGAGGATTGATTTTAGAATTGGAATTGAGGATTGATTTTAGAATTGGAATTGAGGATTGATTTTAGAATTGGAATTGAGGATTGATTTTAGAATTGGAATTGAGGATTGATTTTAGAATTGGAATTGGAATCCAGAGATCGACCTGACCCTGGTTTGGACTCGCGGGGTTAGTTGCTGTACCTGGACTGTGTTTTATATTCTTCAGAGGAACTCACTAAATGCCAGCATCATATTACTGGACCTTGAAATGCATTTCTTCCCTACTTCTATACGAGAATGCAGGAGTTGTTTTTGATGTTGCTGTAAACAGGAATGACTTCACTTTATAGATATAACAGTGATGCATGAGCAGGAATGGAATGCACGTTTTGATATGCCTTTATGTCAATGCCTTACGATTTTCAATAAAGTTTTACTTTGTTCTATAAAAGGGCGCGCCGTGTTTTTGATGTATTTTTTAAATTTATTTATTATTATTTAACACGCATTCCCCTTTTCAAAGACGCGCTGCAGAGTTTACTGGCTCATTCCAGACAGCTGTTTCTTCCCCTTGCAGTTGAAATAAACCGCGTGAGGTGAGAGAGAAGTTGTTCATGCAGAGGGTCCAGTAAACAGCCTTGCACCCCGTGCGCTGGAGTGACCCTCCGGCTGACCAGCGAGGTGTCAGCTGACTGACTAAATGTATTTTCTGAATCTACACTTTTCAACCAATAAAGATGCATAGAGTATTACATCAACCAATGAGAGGGCAATATTGGTGTTAGCTACAGTATCAGCAGGGCTGGGGTCAATTCCTTTTAAAATCCATTCCAGATTCCAATTCCAGTTCCCTTTGAATCAATTCCAAATTCCAGATTCCAATTCCCTTTTAATCAATTCCAATCCCTTCAAAATAATTCCTGGAATTGGAATGGATTATTGTAAAGGGGCACTTTTTTAAAAGTTTTTTTTTATTTTTGCCCCAAAAGTTCCCCTTTTGTCAGTCATGCGATGCTTGAAAAGTGCCCTTTCAATGTCCCCTGCACGTCACTGACTCCACACACACACGCATTGCATTATTTTAGCGAGGTCGTTTCGTTCATGATAAACGCAGGCCAGTTTGGGAGCCAATCGCTTGTTTCATGCAGTGATATGAACACAGCAGCTCCCCCGCGAGTTTGGAAAGCACGCGTGGAAGAGCCACGCAGCAGCCGGCGTCGGGGACCTCAGAAAAGTGTAGGCAGTCTCAAAGATCGCCTGTCTACAGGGTAACCGACTACCTCTATTAAAATAATAATAATAAAGCACAGCTCGTTTTTTTTTGTTTTATTTAACCGCATAGCATTGTGTTTTTTCGCTGTATTCGCTGGCGGTAGCGGGTGAGAATCGGTTTTATAAAGATTTCTTTTCGGAGTTGCTTTTGCTCCTGGCTGGCGTGCGATCTGGTTGCCCCGCCCCCTCGAATGTGCTGCTACGTCACCAGGTTGTAGAACGCTTCGGAACGTTCCGAATTGATCAAGCATTGTTTGTATTGATGATGAACTAGTAAGTCGCTCTTTCTGGGCAAATATTTCACTTTTCTTTTTTTTTTTTGGCTGTCATTAAAATATCTTACTATTTGAGTTTTGCGTGACGCAACAACAGCTTAGTAAATGTGTTGGACACGGATGGTTTGTACTGTAATGAGTTCATTATTATTATTATTATTATTATTATTATTATTAGAAGTCATGATGCAATTCTTGTGATTTGCATGAGTAATTTCCAAAGATACGCAATAACTAACCTGGGTGATATTTAACTTTTAAAATGAGAGACTAGTGCTAGTGTTGCTTTTAAATGCAATGATCATTTTAAAATATATAGGGATAGCTTTTGATTAAACGGAACGTTCTGGAGTCTTGAGCAGAATGCTTCAGTAGCTGCACGTGCAAACAACACAACTCGAACAAACACGTCGAGTATTCGGGGTGAATATCTGTTTTAACAAACGCTACGGGACATTGCATTTAAACATAAACATAGCGACGGGTAACACTTTGAGTTCGCTAGCATTGTCGTGATGATGCTGCGTTGACAGAACAAGGCTCTAGTTAATAACTTGGCATTTTTCAAAACTTTTTTTTCCTTTTAGTTTAACGAGTCATATCAAAAGGATTATTCATATATAATGTATTTAGTGACTTTTTTGTAGCGTTTTCCTGTGTTTATGAATGGCAGCGTTGTGTTTCAGTGGCTGTTCCGGGGCTGGCTTTAAACAGCAGCCAGAGATCGAGTCGTGGTATTTATAAGGAGAGTAGCGCCACAGCGTACAGTGTAACATTTGAACCACTGTACCGCAATGAGAAAAATGGAGTTTGTTTATAATATGGTGACACTGTGGAGCTCCGTGGGCCGTGTCGGGCTCCACTGCCGAACGTTTTGCACGAACATGCAGGGTTTAAAACGTTTTGCACGAACCAGCAGGAGTTAAAAACGTTTTGCACGAACATGCAGGGTTTAAAACGTTTTGCACGAACCAGCAGGAGTTAAAAACGTTTTGCAAGAACCAGCAGGGTTTAAAAACGTTTTGCACGAACCAGCATGTTTTTAAAACGTTTTGCACGAACCAGCAGGTGTTTTAAGAAGAACCCGTTTTGAACAGCCAGCGCTCGACTCCTCGTGGAAGGGGTTAAACGGTTTTGTTATTTTGAAGGGCCGGTCTGGGAGATGAAGACCTGTTTGATCGCGCTGTGCCTGTGCGCGGCGGCCGCCTTGCTGCTGCAGAGCGTGAACGGAAGGAGAGGCCAGGATCTGCATTGTGGAGGTATGGTCTCTATAGATAGATAGCTAACAAGCTCAGGTGTGTTTGATTAGACTGTGGAGCTCCAGAAGCAAACGTTTTGCTACGCAGTGGGAGTCTTCTTGCAATCACTGGGGTTCCACTGAAGCTGTACAGCCACATGCAGCTTTGCCACAAAGGGAATGGCACGTTGATGCAGTACAGTAGTGAGCCCTGTAGGGGGGGTAGGAGAGACAGGATTGGTGAGACCTGTCCCCAATCTGAACTGGTGTTCTCCCCGTGTCTGTCCCTCTGTCCGTGCAGCCTGCC
The DNA here is from genome assembly GCA_030684275.1 of Acipenser oxyrinchus oxyrinchus. Lineage (NCBI taxonomy): Eukaryota > Metazoa > Chordata > Actinopteri > Acipenseriformes > Acipenseridae > Acipenser > Acipenser oxyrinchus. The sequence goes on along the minus strand of CM060299.1, from coordinate 434,215 downwards.
GAGCCCTGGTGGATGAGATGGAGTGGGAGATCTCTCAGATCGATCCCAAGAAAACGATTCAGGCAGGATCCTTCCGGATCAACCCGGACGGCAGCCAGTCCATCAGAGAGGTAAGGTCCCGTCTGCTCTGTGTCCCCCCACGGAAAACAAGACTCCCACTGCAGGGCAGTGTGACCCCTTCCAGATTTAAAATCTCCACGCAGTAAAGCATCGAACTGCCGTGCAACGGGAGTCTTATTTCTGTCACTGAATCGTGAGGTCCAGGGTGTGATCCTTTCTCTCTCTCTCTCTCTCTCTCTCGACTAACTGAAATAAAGCAGCACTAAAGTACAGATTTGCAAATGGCACAGAAGGCGAGGAGTACGGTAGATGACAGCAGTGGCTTCAGTTCTCCTGTGCTGTAAAATCTTTTTAGCAGTGTTCTGTGATGCCCGCTGGCAATGCGGGCACGCCCCCCTAAAACTACAACAGAAAACTGCCTGCGATGCGTGAGGTTTCAGAGGTAAAGGGCGTTTACACCATGAACACCCTCCTCGCAGGTACGTGCCTCTGCTAGTCTTGCTCACAGAGCTGCGGAGGGCAGTAAAGACGGGGGTGGGGGGGGGTTCGGAGTCGAAGCTTGAGCCCCTGCGGTTCCCCTCTCCACGCAGGTTCCCTTCGCTCGCTCGGTGGAGGGCAGTAAAGACGGGTGGGTGGGGGGGGGGGTCGGAGTCGAAGCTTGAGCCCCTGCGGTTCCCCTCTCCACGCAGGTTCCCTTCGCTCGCTCGGTGGAGGGCAGTAAAGACGGGGGGGGGGGGGTTCGGAGTCGAAGCTTGAGCCCCTGCGGTTCCCCTCTCCACGCAGGTTCCCTTCGCTCGCTCGGTGGAGGGCAGTAAAGACGGGTGGGTGTGGGGGTTCGAGTCGGCTTGAGCCCCTGCGGTTCCCCTCTCCACGCAGGTTCCCTTCGCTCGCTCCGTGGAGGGCAGTAAAGACGGGTGGGTGTGGGGGGGGGTCGGAGTCGAAGCTTGAGCCCCTGCGGTTCCCCTCTCCACGCAGGTTCCCTTCGCTCGCTCGGTGGAGGGCAGTAAAGACGGGTGGGTGTGGGGGGGGGTCGGAGTCGAAGCTTGAGCCCCTGCGGTTCCCCTCTCCACGCAGGTTCCCTTCGCTCGCTCCGAGTCCAGCCTGCTGGAGGTGATGGAGCGCGTCTGTGAGAAGATGTCGGAGTACGCTGAGAAGCTGGACCCCGGCTCTCAGCGCACCGTCTACGAGCGGGTAGCCTCCCGGGACGGCAGGAAGATGGACCTGTCGGGGAGCAGCTTCGACACGCGCGCTGCCGCCAGCCTCAAGTTCACCGTGAGTGGCACCTCTCCCTTGTGCAAGGCAGGGACGGAGATAAGGACTCCCGTTGCAAAGCAGTTACACCCATTCCAGGTTTCAATGTGTGCTTGGTTTAGCCCCAGTGTCTAGGTAACAAGCTCAGGTGTGTGTGTGTGCCTGACACACTCCCAGTAAAACCAGGAGTGGGTGACGCTGCTGTGCAATAGGAGTCTTCTTGCCACCCCTGGGGAGTGCTTTGGGGTGGCAGGGTTGGTAAAGCCCTCCCTGTGTGTTCTGTTGCAGTGCGAGGGTATCGTGGAGAAGTACGAAGATGAGCTGATTGAGTTCTTCTCTCACGAAACGGAGAACGTCAAAGACAAGCTGTGCAGCAAGCGAACAGGTACACACAGCTGGCTTAGTCCTGGCTTTACTCAGGCTGGAAGCGAGACTCCCGCTGAGCAGCGGTTTGATCCATTCCTGGTTTTGGGTTCAGACAGACACCCCTGAGCTTGTTGCCTACACGCTGTGGATAATCACGCGGGTAGTGAAATGTGGAATGGGTGACGTGCGTGTGTGCGTGTGTGTGTGTGTGTGTGTGTTGTCTCTCCCGGTTTGGATTGAAATATTCATTTAACACGTAATTACAAGCAGGGTGTTTAAAACAGAGCAGCACTTTCAACTCTGCTTTGTGTTCTGATGACTTTTAATTCACTCCTTTCTTTCTTTCTTTCTTTCTTTCTTTCTTTCTTTTTTCTTTCTTTCTTTCAGATCTCTGCGACCACGCGCTCCACATTCCTCACGATGAGCTCTGAGGATGAGTTTTTCTTGTCGTCGTCGAACAGAACCGGATCCGTCCAGCTGACCCTTTTGACTTTTTGCGAAACTGGTTCCAACAAACTGAGCCCAGAAGATTTGATCCTCCCCCCCACCCTGCAGAATGAACTCGTTCTGCTTCACAAAGTCCAGTGAAACCTGCCGAATCGTGTTACATTAACATGCTGCATTACACACCAGCGCTTTCTAGTTTTCCCAGATACTTTCCGTAAAATTGACAAACACGTGACCTTTTGAAATCTAACATGAAACACTGTCCTGCTGTTATGGCTTCCTTTGCGGTATTTCTTTGATTTGATTTTCATCATGTTAAATAAAACATCGAAATTATGTTCATATACTTTTTTTTTTTTTTTTTTAAATGATGTCTCAATCCTAAAATTCTGGGTGATGCAAGTCTTTTGGCAGCAGCTGCCTGTATTTCGTATTTGCACAGGTTTCTGCAATGGGGACGATCTCAAGGCTGCTCCTGCAATGCTGGCTGTAATTCTAAGAGACAGCACAGTCTGAGCAAGGAAATGAGACCCAGAGACAGCTCCCGCGATTTTACAATGCTGTGTATTTATCTTAATTTATCTGCGTGCGTGCGTGTGCGTGTGTCTATATATATATATACACACATGCGCGCTCTGTATAGTTGCCGTGTGTTTGTAAGAGAAGGAGTAACGTTATCGGAAACTCTACATTCCATACCAGGATCGGTCATCTACCTGTTTCTGTCTGTCTGTTTCTTTTTCAAAAAAAAAGTGTCAAATTAAATGTGGATTGGATATCAAATCTGGTGTGTCTGTGTGTTCGCTTGATTTCTATCAATCGTTTTTGTTTGATTTTTTTTTTTTCTTTCTTGACAATCAAGACACAAAGGCAAGACCTTTTCAGAAGTGTCTGCACCCTAGTTCCTGTGTAAAGGGGGTAGAGTCAAGGGATCTTCAATGGCAAGCAATCGCACAGACATAATAAATAACTGAAGATTCAGGTTTAGAAACGCTGCTCACAGACGTAGACGTGAATGGGCTTTAGGCTGGTCGGAGTCTCTTTCCAGCTGTGAATTTAATTGTGTTTCATTCCTGCTGCTATTTTATTCTGGGAACGGGCTGGGGAGAGTGGGGTTATGTTTTAGGGTGGCAATATTGAAGTGTGACTGTATGTTTACAAAAAACAAAAAAACGCATAAACATTTAATGCATGAAATATTGAAAAACACTTGAAACTTTTTATTTATTTATTTATTTATTTCAATTTGTTTCCATTGCATTATACGTGGAGGGGGACGGGGGGAGGGGATGGCATCGTTATATGAGGCGATCATGAAATTATTTGCGTCATCCATATGCCCCCATGCAAAGACTGGAAGAGATTTTTTTTTTAAACCTTCCCTATATGAGTGACAGCTGGAAGTTTCTTTCTGGGATATAGTCGTGAAGGTCACACTGCCCTGAAATCTTTCCAGCCTTTACTGGATTCCCCCCCCCCCCTGTCTCCACACCACACACAGTCCCACGCTACACACACACCGCTTATCTCCCCTCCAGAGTAAAGGTCTCTGTGTGTACAGTGTATACAGTAGCCAGACCATCGCCCGATTGCGTGTTGTGATATAAATAGCGCTCCGCTATCAGTCCTGGCTTGTCAAACTGAAACAGCTGCGATTGGGGGGGGGGGTCGAAGATCAGACGGCTAGCTCTAATCGTGTCGGAACTGCGTGATTTCTCCGACCTGAAATTGAACTAGCCACTGCCGAGACGTGCTGTGCAGGCTGCTTGAGAGCATTTCGACGATTTGGAAATGCGTTACCGAGTGCCTTGAGGGGTTATTAAAAAAAAACAGAAGCTGTGCACATTAGTGCTGTCATGATAAAGCGCATTCATTCGCACGCTGTCATTTATCAGAGAGAGAAGCAGGGTAGAAAACACGCCGCGCACTTCTCTTTGAAATGTGTTACAATAGCCCCTGTGAGCCAATGGCATGATACACTACGACATGCAGCAGCTGAGGGGTTAAATATAGTGGCTGCTTTCTGAAGCACGTTGTATTTCATTCAAGCAAACATTTCAACGTTCAGGGTCCGCCTCTTACAGATGACACGGGTCATTTAACGCGTATTGTAATTGTATTTTTTTTTTTAATGCGTACAATATAAAACTATTTATAAAGCTTAACTTGCATATTAATACATCCAGGATAGTTAAAATCACAGAGCAAATAAAAAAAAAAACTATTACACGAAACTTGTTTTGTTTTTGTGTAGCTAAATATTTAGTACTGATTTTATTAACTTAAAAGCAAGTGTGTGTTTAAAGCAGCCTGTAGATACATTTTATTTTTTAAATTAGCAAATTAGCAAACACAGCAAAAAATAGGTATCCGTAGAACGCCTGTGCTTCAGATAAAATTCCTGTCTTTTATACTTTTTTATTATAATTTGAATTTGATAAACATATCTACATATCTACACAAAAAAAAAAGATTTCTTTACAGTTTGTATTTAATAAATTGCAGCACAGTACAGCGCACTTTACATCAGGCAGTTTGCGTAGCCAGCCAAACTCCGTGAAGGTTTTTACCCGAGTTCCTCGCTAGCCAATAGCAATTTCCCTGACCAGCGCGTCGGCCAATCAGCGCGTCGGCGAAAAGCTGCCTCGCAACATGATAGGCTAGCATGGTCAGAGCGCTGCCTCCCCGCCTCCAATCAGAAGGGGCTGTTCTTGCGGCAGCAGGACCTTTCTCAACCTTCAGTGAGGGCGAAGCAGGAGGAGCAGCTTGACATCCGCGCAGCGGCTTCATCATTCAAAACACAAACCCCGCAAACTCCCTTTAAACGAAGCCATGTCCTTTCTGTCTCTGAGCAGGGCGGCCCCCAGGCTCCTCAACGCCAAGGTAAGACGGGGACACAACACAAAAGACACCCCCTTTTTGTTACCCCGAGGGGGGGGTTCGTGGGCCTTTGTGTTTTTTTCCCCACTCGAGAAAATACAGGCTTCGTGATACGACAACAAAATAAATACGTAAATAAATAAATAAGAGGTATTTATAAGTAAACCGGGCTGGTAAAGCGTTGAAAGCTAGCTCTGGGTATTAATGGGGAGGCCCCGGGAGTGTAAGGCGACGGCTGCAGCGACAGCGAGTTCATCGTTTTTTGTGGATCGTGTTAGGTAGTCGAGTTTCTAGGAAAACAACACGATGGAAGTGTATGCAATATATATACAGTAGACATTTAGATTAATGAATGGATTACTGCAGCTTGCGAGCAACGGGGCGTTGGGGGGGGGGGTCATTGTATATAATAATATATATATTTTTGTACCATTTATACAAATGAATCTTCAAAACTAGTAAAATATCATTTTTACTTTGATTGAATTCCTTCCAGACTTTTTTTCGAGTTTTGCCTTTTTTTGGAGGTAACACTAATTTTATTCTACACGTTACACTGGGGAAAACAAACACAAAGCCCCACTATGTAACTGTATAAATATAATTCGCATTTAATGTTTGTTTTTTTTCTCGCCTATTACATTGACGTTGCTTATTCCATATCATAAACTCCTGCATGAGGCATACACACTTAAACCCTTACAGCGGACATGTGTCCCACTGAAAACCAAATCCCTTTCTTCTTGCGACGAGGTGCACGAAACCGGGTTTAAAATGTACCGACGGGTTCGATCCGGTCATCCGAATGGGTTTAAAATGTACCGACGGGTTCGATCCGGTCATCTGAATGGTCAGTCTCCTCCTCGTGATGCTCGAGTCGCTCTCGAATGTGTTTTGAAGAAGAAAACAAACAAGCGGCGCTCAATTCGTTGTGTAGCAGAAAGGGTTAATACAATAAGACACTCCAATCTATTGAAATCTAGCATTGCTATAATATCGCGCTTGAACATGCAACGCCCTGTCTTTTTGTACGTAGTTATTAGGGCAAGACCTGTATCGATAGTGGAGTTCTGCTTGTTAATGAAACCACCTGTCTGTTCTGTAGTGTGTTTTTTAGGCAGACGCCTTTATCCAAGGTGACTTACAGGTGTGACAGAGCAGCGCAATGCAAGATTAATATTTGAACACAGTGTAGTTTACAGTGAGTGCAAATAACACAACTAGACTACAATATGAACTAGCATGCAGCATGTTAGGATCACAGCCTCTCTGCAGTGACATGATAGTCCTGCAAGGATAGGGTCTGAGCAGAGGCTCCAGTAACATGGAGCTTTATCAGGCCTGCGTGTTTATCTGTCTGGGGTGTGAAAGGTTAATAGGCTTGTGTTAATGGTAACCATTCAAGCAAGTCGTTGACCCTGTTTTGTTTCGGCAGGTCAAGTCAATCTCTCCGGGTAGGGCAGCCGTGTAATCGCGGCTGTCAGTGCTGTGTTTGACAATCATTGACTGAACTGTTGACAGTCCAGCGTGCTTCAGTGAGAGGCGATTGTGATGTCATGATGGGGAGTCAGAGCCAGCGTGCTTCAGTGAGAGGTGATTGTGATGTCATGATGGGGAGTCAGAGCCAGCGTGCTTCAGTGAGAGGCGATTGTGATGTCATGATGGGGAGTCAGAGCCAGCGTGCTTCAGTGAGAGGCGATTGTGATGTCATGATGGGGAGTCAGAGCCAGCGTGCTTCAGTGAGAGGCGATTGTGATGTCATGATGGGGAGTCAGAGCCAGCGTGCTTCAGTGAGAGGTGATTGTGATGTCATGATGGGGAGTCCCAGCCAGCATGCTTCAGTGAGAGGTGATTGTGATGTCATGATGGGGAGTCAGAGCCAGCGTGCTTCAGTGAGAGGCGATTGTGATGTCATGATGGGGAGTCAGAGCCAGCGTGCTTCAGTGAGAGGTGATTGTGATGTCATGATGGGGAGTCAGAGCCAGCGTGCTTCAGTGAGAGGTGATTGTGATGTCATGATGAGGACAGCCGTATAACCCTAAATCCTATTGCACAGATTATAATCTCAGAATCGGCGTGACCGAGCGGTAAGCTTTGCTGTTGTGCTTCCTAAGCGCCTCCCTCCTCCCGTCTTGCAGGTATAATGTGTTCATCGCGACTCCTCTCCTGACACGACACGCAGCACTGCGAGGGCTAACGCGGCGCCGCGAGGGCTAACGCAGCGCTGCGAGGGCAAACGCAGCGCTGCGAGGGCTAACGCAGCACTGCGAGGGCTAACGCGGCGCCGCGAGGGCTAACGCAGCGCTGTCTTGTTGGGTGTTTGCTGGTTATGTGCACAGACATGCGTTCCAGTCAGTGGGGTGCTGATCAGGGGAGACACATTTCTCAACACTGCAGCAGGGTTGTTAAATGCTACGTGAGTCTTGCAGTCTAGTGCTGATATACCTAAGGGAATACATGCGTAACCCAGCGTTATACAATAGATATAGATAGGAAACTTTAACATGGTGCAATTCTACATGCGATGTGAAGGCGATGTGCTGGTGTTTAGTATCCTTGGGGTCGTGGGGTGTTTGTGTTTTTCTTGTGGAATGTAAAGGTGTTGGTTTTTTCAGGTCTCGCTGGTTCCTTGGGTATCAGGTGATCTCCTCTAGTTTGTGTCTGTGTTTCAGGTCTCGCTGGTTCCTCGGGTATCAGGTGATCTCTATTTTGTGTCTGTGTTTCAGGTCTCGCTGGTTCCTCGGGTATCAGGTGATCTCTATTTTGTGTCTGTTTCAGGTCTTGCTGGTTCCTCAGGTATCAGGGTGTATACATTTTTGAAATCGCTGCCGGGTGTGCTTTCCATTCTGCGTTCCAAACTCTTTCTTTCCTGAGTCATTCTTTCAAAGGCGGAGCAGCAGAATTGTGTCCAAGGTGCCCTGCATGGCTGGCCCACAGTCTATAGTCCCTAATGAACCCACGTCTGCCCCTTTTTTAGTTTGTGATTGAGTGTTGTTTGGCTCGTCGTATTCATACGTTCATGTGTTCGTGTTTTGAACCGAGTTAACTGCACGCGTGTGTTTTTTGTTTTCTCTTTGCAGAACGCTGCCTGCATGCTCGTTGCTGCTAGAAATGCAAGCTCTTCAACGGTGAGTAGTTTTATTTTGGGAAGATCCTAACAGGACAGACAGGCCACAGTACAGTAATATAGCCGTGCTGTGGCCAAGCCGCAGTGTTTCTGATGGAACTTCAGCGTTGCAAATGTCATGCGGGCGGCTGCAGCCCGCAGCCTATTTTAACGCTGGCTTTGCATGCTCGTGAAATAAAGTGTTAACTGTTTTTAACACTTCAGTGATATAAATGATCTCTTTTGCTTGTTCTCCTGACCAACAGAACCTGAAGGACATCCTTTCAGATCTCGTTCCCAAAGAACAGACCCGAATCAAGAAATTCAAAGAGCAGCATGGCAAAACCACCATCGGCCAGATCACTGTCGACATGGTGAGTGCGCGGCTTCCGAGATTCAGAGCACCCTTTCTCTTAGGGGGGTGAGGGAGGGAGCAGTTCAGTCTCCATGCCTCAAACCTGCCCTGGACTGGAGGGAGCACCCTTTCTCTTAGGGGGGTGAGGGAGGGAGCAGTTCAGTCTCCATGCCTCAAGCCTGCCCTGGTCTGGAGGGAGCACCCTTTCTCTTAGGGGGGTGAGGGAGGGAGGGAGCAGTTCAGTCTCCATGCCTCAAACCTGCCCTGGTCTGGAGGGAGCACCCTTTCTCTTAGGGGGTGAGGGAGGGAGCAGTTCAGTCTCCATGCCTCGAGCCTGCCCTGGTCTGGAGGGAGCACCCTGTCCTCTTAGCTGTGATTTTAAATACAGGGGTGGACCTATTTGCTTTCAGTTGAATTGTGAAGCAGCCATGGTCCGGATGTATCGTTGTGTGACTCAGAGATCCCTGAGTCACTTCCCTCATCGCTGCTGCTGCTGCTGCTGCTGCTGGCTGACTCACCAACAGCGCCCTGCATTCCACTCCTTCACTCTGTCCTCCGTGATTCGCTGGCTCTGGCAGAGCTCCAGCCTCTGTTTCATTAACGTGGCCTCTACCTTCACCTTGCATGACAGGGAGCTGCTGCATGGGGAGTGTTCAGTCAGACGGGGCGCTGGGAGAGGGCTGTGACCTGTCACCGGCTGGGTGAATGTCCTTGACTGGGCACGTCTGTGTGATGAGTCGGCCGTGGCTTTCCATCCAGGAAGATTGCTGTCTAGTACTTGCACTTTACCCATGCAGGGAGAGGGGGGCGGGACTGTGTCAGTTTGTGTAACGCTGGCTGTCTAACCAGCAGTTGCTGCAGCCTGTTTTCATGGTTAATCATTTGTTCCTCCTTTTAGGTTTATGGAGGGATGAGAGGCATGAAGGGTCTGGTGTATGAGACTTCAGTCCTGGACCCTGATGAGGTGTGCAGATTACATTCTCAGCTGTAACCCTGAATTCTCATAACCCTCTGTATTATTATTATTATTATTATTATTATTATTATTATTATTATTATTATTAATTTCTTAGCAGACGCCCTTATCCAGGGCGACTTACAGTCGTAAATAAATACATTTCAAGAATCACAGTACAAATAATAATACAATAAAGAGCAAGTTATAATTCATTCATGAATATAATTCATTGTGTAAATAAAGTGATTTTTTTTTTTTTTTTTTTTCTTCTTCCGTAGGGCATCCGTTTCCGTGGCTCCAGCATTCCGGAATGCCAGGAGCTCCTCCCCAAAGCTCCAGGGGGGGAGGAGCCTCTTCCAGAGGGTCTGTTCTGGCTGCTGGTGACTGGACAGGTCCCCACGCAGGAGCAGGTGAGAGCGGAGAGCACGCAGTGCGGAGGATACAGGAGGGGAGATACTGTGACCCCGCCGGGACTGTAGGAGACGCACAGTGCAGGGGAGGGGAGGGGAGGGGAGGGGAGTGCGCCTCCCGAAGGAGAAGCCTGGGGGATTGCAGTGCAGCGCAGCGCTCGCGCGGGAATGTTCTGACGTGCTGTTTTGATTGGCTGAGCGAGCGCGGCTTCGCTCCGTCGCTGCGCTTGCTCTCTGCTCACCCGGCTCCTCTCTGCGCAGGTGAGCTGGGTGTCGAAGGAGTGGGCGAGGCGGGCGGCCCTGCCCTCCCACGTGGTCACCATGCTGGATAACTTCCCCACCAACCTGCACCCCATGTCCCAGTTCAGCGCCGCCATCACCGCACTCAACAGCGAGAGCAGCTTCGCGCGTGCCTACTCCGAGGGGGTGAACAAGGCCAAGTACTGGGAGGTAAGAGGCTTCGGAGACGGAGAGGGGCAAGGCTTCCCTCTGATTCACTCGCTTGGTTAATCCATTGCAGTACATTGTAAACGTGCTGTAGTTTTATTCAGTTTGTGCCCCACAGGTACAGCTCCGGACAGATGTTTTGCACCCCTCCCCTCCTCCCCCAGACACGTCTGGTTCGGTGCAGAGCAAGGCTGCTGTAATTTTTGAGTAGGCTTTCGTTAATTGTGGTTAAGTGTTTAACGTTCCTGGCTGTCCCCACCCTGATGCCCCGGAATGCAGGATGCCTCCTGACCCCTGTGCTCTGCCCCTCCTCTGCAGTTCATCTATGAAGACTCGATGGACCTGATCGCCAAGCTGCCCTGCATCGCTGCCAAGATCTACCGTAACCTGTACAGGGAGGGCAGCAGCATTGGAGCCATCGACCCCAGTCTGGACTGGTCTCACAACTTCACCAACATGCTGGGATACAGCGAGGCCCAGTTCACTGAGCTCATGAGGCTGTACCTCACCATCCACAGGTCTGTACCCCGGAGACGCACCAGGACAGAGACACAGAGACGGACACACACACACAGGGACACACACACACACAGGGACACACACACACACACAGCCACACACACACACACAGGGACACACACACACACACACAGGGACACACACACACACACAGGGAGACACACACACACAGGGACACACACACACAGGGACACACACACACACACACACACACACACACACAGAGACACACACACACGCACACACACACACACACGGACACACACACACACACAGGGACACACACACACACGCACACACACACACACACGGACACACACACACACACACACACACACACACACAGGGACACACACACACACAGGGACACACACACACACACAGCCACACACACACACACAGGGACACGGTTCACTCCAGCTCTCTGTCGATTCCTCTGTTCATCAGACATGCAGTGCAGTACAGGGGGAGTCTAGTCTCTCGTGCCCTGATTAACAGAAATCATGTGGTGGTTTTTTTTTTTAAATGTCTGACCTGCAGTACAGCGAGGACCTGGCTAGAGGATGAATCGATTTTACTGGAGTAGTTTTTAGGGTGTGTTTTGGAGCAAGTTAACCATGCAAGCCAGCGCTAGGCAGCATTAAACCCAAGTCCGTTTGCACACAGCCTCTGATCCACACGAAGGTCTGCAGGCATCCTCCATACCCCGCCCTGCACACTGTGAATAGCACTAGTGAAGCTGATCCACTGCGAAGGCTACAGGAATTGCCTGTTTGGAGTTTCTAAGCATTGTAGAAGGCTCTGTCTGTGCTTTAGTCAGTGTTATGTCATCGGTGTGTATTGTGCTATACAGCTCTCTGTGTTTCTGTGCAGTGACCATGAGGGGGGCAATGTGAGTGCCCACACCAGCCACCTGGTGGGCAGCGCCCTGTCCGACCCCTACCTGTCATTCAGCGCCGCCATGAACGGGCTCGCAGGGCCGCTCCACGGGCTGGCTAACCAGGTGAGACCGGGTCGGAACGTGCTGATGACTTAAATACAGCTGGTGGTGTGGTTCCTGCTGTGTTAACCTGTGGGTGTGTGTGTTCCCCTGTGTGTCCTGCAGGAGGTGCTGGTGTGGCTGACACAGCTGCAGAAGGAGCTAGGCGGGGAGGTGTCTGATGAGAAGCTGAGAGATTACATCTGGAACACCCTCAAGTCTGGCCGGGTAAGAGAACTGGAAAACACCTGGAGGGGGGTTTAACAAAACACCTGGGGGTGTTTAACAAAACACCTGTGCGTGGCGTTTTTTATGCAACGGCGTGCAACGGAGAATAAAGATGGGTTTGTTTTGTGCGCAGGTTGTCCCGGGATACGGCCACGCCGTGCTCCGGAAGACTGACCCTCGCTACACCTGCCAGCGCGAGTTCGCCCTGAAGCACCTCCCCAACGACCCGCTCTTCAAGCTGGTGGCTCAGCTCTACAAGATCGTGCCCAACGTGCTGCTGGAGCAGGGCAAGGCCAAGAACCCCTGGCCCAACGTGGACGCACACAGCGGGGTGCTGCTGCAGGTGAGCCGGGCCCTTACTCAGCATACTGGGGTGTGTTGGGTTGAGTGATGCTTAGCATGCTTGAGGCTTGGTGGTGCAGAAAGGGACTTGCTACCAGGAGGTTCAGCCACTGTGCGGGACCCTGAGAGAGTCACTTCACCTCCTTGTGCACCGTCCTAAGGACAAGACGTAAAGCAAACGAGGTTGGAAGCGACTCTGTGACGCGCAGCTCGCCCGCGAGTCTGTGGAAGTCTCTTTGGATAGAAGCTTCTGCCAAGTCTTTTAATAATCAGGCTGGTTCTGTTCCTTCCCCTCTGCAGTACTACGGGATGACAGAGATGAACTACTACACTGTGCTGTTCGGGGTGTCCCGCGCCCTGGGGGTGCTGTCCCAGCTGATCTGGAGCCGAGCCCTGGGGTTCCCCCTGGAGAGACCGAAGAGCATGAGCACGGAGGGACTCATGAAGCTGGTGGGGGCGAAGTCCGGTTAAACGGGATGGGGGCTGCTGGGGGCTGCTGGTCGTCACAGAAACACAAACAAGCAAGCAAACCCATTCGACAAAATAACAAGGGGGGGGGGGGGAAATCGGACACCTTCAATTAGGGACTATGCTTTTTTTTTTAAATTTAACTTTTTTTTTTTTTTAATAAAGGAGGGTCTTTATCAGACTTTATGTAATCTATCGTATCAGCCCTAGACGGGTTTAATCAGAACAAGCTAACAGAAGCGACGGGAGACGGGGGTTAATGTCTAATGTGTTTTGCATGGCGTTTGTGAACCGCTGTACGTATATTTATTTGCGAACCACGAATGAGTTGGTTTCTCCGTCGTTGGCTGCTTGAAAACCGGCTTGACGACATTCGCGTGCGTTGTAAGAATGTTTCCGCTGATCACCCGTGCCCCTGCTCTGCGGCGTGCTAGCGTGTGCGCTGCTGGGATATCCAGCAGTCTCCAGTGCACACTCCAATAGCACACATGAAGGAGTCAAACTACCGTGTGTTCAAAAAACAGGGTCTCCACTGAACCCTGCTCCGCCTGGCGCTCCCTAATAAAACAACCCCTTCAGTCTTCTTAGCCATTTCCCATTTAACTTTTTTTTTTTTTCTACCTTGGCTATCTATATATATATATATAGATATATTTTTATCGTAACTTTAAAACAGTGTTTTAGGGATGAGATTAAATAAAGTTATTAAAAGGACTAAATTTAAATGATCTTTAAATGAGTTCTTGGCTGAGAACATCATGGGGGGGGGGGTCCTGATTTTTATGGATGGGGGAGAAGCGATGGGTGGAAACTGTGTTTTTATTTTAACTTTTTTTCTGTGAGCAATCTTTACATTGCAAAGTGATCCTATTCAGCGTTTCTGTAGAGAGAGATAGAGAGGGGGATTGTGGGTCTGGGCTAAGCTCGTCTTCATCGTAGAGCGGTGGAAACCGCATTCAGCTTTTCCGTTTGAGTTTCTGCAGCCGCTGTGGGCTGACGTCAGCCTCGCCCCTGCGGTTACACGCTTGCAAGGCATAGAAACCAGGTCTTTATCTCTCCGTTTTCAACCTGGGCGGGTTCCTGCAGCGAGTGCAGAATAAAAAAATTAAAATAAAAAAATAAAAAACTGACAATATGAATGCAGTTGAAAGCACCGTTATTCAACTTGTTTTAAACACTGAAGGCTAAACCCTTTTAGGAGGAGCCTTTATCCCACCCTGTCCCGCCCCCTTTTTGTATTAAAGAATGAATGACTGTACCCTTTTTTAAAACGCGCACACAAACAAACAAGCATATCTCTAAATCAGCTGGGCTGGCTGGGGAACATGACGCTGCTGCAGCAATCTCCTGACATTGAGAAAACAGGCATGGGAACATACCCTGGGCAGTAAAGGGTTAAAGACCTATTTGCCTGTTCTATCAGAAACTTGTGGCTGAAAAAACGCTTGCACTTGTCAGGCAGGGGGTGCTGTGGGGTGCTTTCTGCAGTACCACGCTAGCTGTCTTGGCTAAAGGGGTTAGTGCAGGGGGTGGCTATAGGAAAATGCAGGGGGGGGTACTGTAATTTTATAAAATAAAGGTATTCACAAACACAGAGGTGCGTTTCAGAACCTGATTTTAATCCGAGCTCCTCAGTCACAGTTACACAAACTCACTTCACAGCACCAGTGTCTTTTTATTTATATATATATATATATATGTGTGTGTGTTTTTTTTTGTCGTCTTGCTGCTACCACTAAAGATACAGACACGGCCGGCGTTAAGAACAAAAAAATAAAACTGATGATTTTTGAGGTTCTGGGATTGCAATTGGCTCCTCTGTCTGCTCTCCTGATAGGATGACGAGGCGTCCGCTGTGGGCTGTGGAGGTTAATTACTGGTCCTAGTGGTTGATCTCGCTGTTGAGATTCACATGATTTTGGAATCACGTTTATAAGCTTGCTCGTAATGTGTGGTTTTTTTTTTTTTGATAGCTTGTGTACACTCCTGCTTGCTTTTAAGCACGCTACGTGATAAAGACTCTCCTCTGAGCTCTTCAGCTCTTTGTTAGTATTTTATTTTTAGCTTATTTTACTTCCAGACCCTATTTTAAGGCTGCAGCTGAGGGTTGATTGCTGTCTCTCATGCTGTGTGCGTGCTTGTGTGTATAAATCTTTTGATTTTGTGTAAATGGGTTTGATCCCAAACCTCAGGATGTTCTGAATAAAAACACAACAGGGGTTTGGGGGGGGAAAGAAAGATGAGAAAATAAAAACAAACAAAAAAACAAAACAATAAA
Organism: Acipenser oxyrinchus oxyrinchus; assembly: GCA_030684275.1. Taxonomy (NCBI): domain Eukaryota; kingdom Metazoa; phylum Chordata; class Actinopteri; order Acipenseriformes; family Acipenseridae; genus Acipenser; species Acipenser oxyrinchus. The sequence goes on along the minus strand of CM060299.1, from coordinate 419,121 downwards.
TGTTTTTATTAATGACTGCTCAAGGTGTCCTTTATTTCTAAGACTGTGACTTGCTTACATGCTTTTTAATGTATCAATATATGGAAACAGACTCCTGTTCCACAGCAGTTTCATCACCCAGTCCAGGTTTTACTGTGAGCTTGATTAGCCACAGTGTGTCTAGGTAACAAGCACAGGTTATTGTTGTCTAATTTAAACTCTCAGTAAAACCAGGATTGGATCACACTGCTGTGCAACGGGAGTCTTTTTCCCATCCCTGTGACGGATGACATCACTTCCCATCATTCTTGGGCAGGTTTTGTTCTTAAGCGTGTGAATCTGGCAGCGCTGAGGTGAGGGAGATGCAGCTTCTATACACAGAGACAGGTCTGTGTGTGAGAGAGTAGATCTGCAGCACTGCATCATGGGGTAGCTCTCGTCAATGCTGTCCTAATGGAGAGGCTTCACTCCATGAGCCTGTGCTCTCGTCCCCGTCCCTTCTATAAATACTTCCAGAGGCTGGCAGTCTGCTCCGGTTACCTGTCCCCTTGCCCTTTGGAGAGGCTGCGGCTGGCACAGGGTGTCCCCTGACTTGACGTCAGGACGTCTCCAGAGTTATTTCCATTCTCCCTGAACTGAGCAAACAAGAGCGTCAGTGTTTGCACTTCAGAAACACGCCTCCCGTCACAAAGCGAAGCCACACAAATAAAACTCAAAGCACACACAGTCTTCTACAGCTTTTCCATCATCCTGCTGTATGGAATTTTAATCCACGGAAATTCTAGTCCAACCTGCCCCACAAACACCAGTGATTTTATTAGTTTAAATCTGCAGGTCAAAAACAACTATATATATATATATGAACATAATTTAAGTCTTTTATTTAACATCATGTAATGGAACAACAAAATGTTAAAAAAAAAAAAAGTCTACCAGAAGTTATAATAGCAGTCCTGTGTTCACATTTTTGGCTAAGTATATGATAAAACTACAAAGCAGCGGTCTGTGGTTCAATACGTTAGCGTAACATTATTCGGCAGGTTTCATGTGACTTTGTGAAGCAGCGTGTGTTCATTCTACAGGGGGATGAGTTTGAGCTGCCCAGTCTAAGCTCTACAGCTGAGCTGATGGGACCGTGTTCTCACTGATCTGCTGCACTGGCAAGAAGAGAAAACAGCAAATAAATACACAGCATCACAAACAAACAAACAGCAGCTAATGAATAAGAGGCGCGATCCCGTTACGTCTGGGGTGAGGGGTGAGGGTAATAACAACGAAAGCAGTTCTTTATTGTATGATTGGTCATAACCATGAATTAAAAACTGCATACAGCCTCGCTCGGGAGGAACCAGTTCATGCTGTAGTTGTCAAAGGTGTGTCTTTCTGTTTGAAATACGACTGCAATCTCAATAAAGGGATGCTACATTTCAGGGGGTAGACGACAGACACTGATTACAGAAAAACGCTGACTGGAGGTCACCCTTCATTCAAACACACATACAGGAATGCAAATGATATTATTAATACAAACTCAATAATAATCCTAATCCTAAAAGGCTTTTAGATAATCAAGTGCAGGGCAACGTTGGCACTTCTCTCTCTACACCTTTTGATTTGTCACCCCGCAGCTGTTCAGGAACTCTCTCGTTATTATTATTATTATTATGATGCATTTATTTTTGTACCCTGAGAGTAACAGACCTGACCTGGCAGCACCAGAATGCCATTTAGACTCCCTGTTTCTCTAGCTGTTTGAGCCATTCCAGATTTTACCACGAGCTTATTTATTTAAAACAAATATTAAATATATATATATATATATATATATACTTTTTTTCTCTTTTAAAACTAAAATGGTCCAATATGTAGCTCTTGTATGTAAGCACATTGCAAACTGTGTTTTTCTTACAGAAGTTCCCATCATTATAGTATATACACAATACAGAGTAGTCCTTTCTCTCATGCGCATGCATAGATATCTATATATATATATATATAGATATCTATATATATATATATATATACACACACACACACACACAGTGTTAAAGTTTATAAATTAGATACTGCTGTATCATGCTGCTGTTATTATAATAATAATAATATCTACAGTAATAAATAAGAACTAAGAGATTGGAGGCTCAATGCAGCTGTTTTGAGGCTATCAAGCCCGTTCCAGTTCAGTCTGAGCCAGTCCTGGTTTCACATCAAGCCTGTTCCAGTTCAGTCTGAGCCAGTCCTGGTTTCACATCAAGCCCGTTCCAGTTCAGTCTGAGCCAGTCCTGGTTTCACATCAAGCCTGTTCCAGTTCAGTCTGAGCCAGTCCTGGTTTCACATCAAGCCCGTTCCAGTTCAGTCTGAGCCAGTCCTGGTTTCACATCAAGCCCGTTCCGGTTCAGTCTGAGCCAGTCCTGGTTTCACATCAAGCCTGTTCCAGTTCAGTCTGAGCCAGTCCTGGTTTCACATCAAGCCCGTTCCAGTTCAGTCTGAGCCAGTCCTGGTTTCACATCAAGCCCGTTCCAGTTCAGTCTGAGCCAGTCCTGGTTTCACATCAAGCCCGTTCCAGTTCAGTCTGAGCCAGTCCTGGTTTCACATCAAGCCCGTTCCAGTTCAGTCTGGAATGGTGGAGGCCTCACACACCACATTTTCTGAAGGTTTGGGGGAGGCATTTAGAACCAACGCGGCTTCTTTCTGTATTACTGAAGGTCTTTTAGGGCTGTAAACAGACGTATTGTCGTTGGTCTTCCTAGGTGTTGATTAGTATTGTGTGTGCTTTATGAAGCTGCTGACCTCAGTGGAGCTCAGCAGGGCTGCTGTTACTGCTACTGGTGAAACCTGGCATGGCTCAGAACTGAACAGGAGTCTGACCAGCCTGCTGCTGCTGGCTCTGCGGGTGTGTTGTGCGTGTTCACGGCTGTCCTGCATGGCGAGTATGGGAGGGGGTGAGGGAGGGGTGCTGGAGGTCCCAGACAGGCTGAGCCTCACGTTTGGTGGATCTCGTGGAACATGAGCTCCCGCGGGATCCGCGTCTCCGGGCCATACAGCTTCCCAGCTCTCCTCTCGAACGCGGCCACCATCTGCTTCACCACCTCGTCGAAGAACACGGAGGCCAGCTGGGAGTGCAGCAGCGAGCGGAACTCGAAGGAGATCTGAGAGGGGGGAGGGGGAGAGAGGGGGGAGAGAGAGGGAGAGAATTTGTTTTATCCCAGGTTGTGGTTGATGATGATGGTACACAAGCTGAAAACGTTTATGTTGAAATATTTGTGCTGTTTTGCGTTGAGGCATTTCTAAAGTTAATATTCTCACACCGGCACGGTTGTTGTCAGTGTAAAAGGAACCATTGGATACATGCTGCTGGTGTGCCATGAGGACATATACCTGGTAGCAGCAGGGATGGCAATACGAGTCCTACCGAAGAGCAGTTTCACCCATTCCAGCTTTTACTACGAGCCCCAGTGTAGCGGTAACCAGCACAGGCTTTCCTGACTAAACTCCTACCAAAACCAGGAACGGATCACACTGCTGTCCGGCGGGAGCCGGGGTCCCGTGGCTGGGGTACTGTTTTGCGTTCCGGGTGCCCCCTGGAGGACTCGTGCTGGTGTGGCTCTGTGGGACGGTGCACTGCAGAGCGCTGGCGGGTTTTTTCCTGTCCGTACTCACGGAGAAATCGGCCGTGCAGGTGCGCGGGTAGCCTGGGATCCCGGGGCTGAAACGCCACATCGTCTCCAGGTGGTTGAACAGTTTGCCGTCGGTACACACAGCCTGGGGAACGAGCGCCGGGGAATCAGCACCAAGAAAGAAAGAAAGAAAGAAAGAAAGAAAGAAAGAAAGAAAGAAAGAATAAATACCTACGCACCTGCTGGGAAATAGATTGCAGCCTGCGCTTGCACGTTCAACACTGAGGGTGAAGGCTCCTTACACGTGCTGTCAAACTACAGCCAACAAATACCAGGACGGCTCTGCCTAAACCCTTAAAATGATTCAGTTTTGAACACTTCACAGTGATGTTTAATCAGACACCACTGTTTAAATCCCCTCCAGTCACTGTGTGCAGAATTAACTTTCCGATCTGTGTCTACTTTACAATGCATGCAAGTTTTTTTGTTGTTTTTTTTTTAAAGTTTTGCCAGGACACCTTCTCAAACTCCATTATAAGAGTTCACACAAACCGTTTTAAAATGTGGGTAACCAGCTCAGCTGGGTTATTACTGCTGCTAAGCAATCCTGTGACAGTGTGTGCGGGGTAACAAGCTCAGCTGGGTTATTACTGCTGCTAAGCAATCCTGTGACAGCGTGTAGGGTAACAAGCTCAGCTGGGTTATTACTGCTGCTAAGCAATCCTGTGACAGCGTGTGAGGGGTAACAAGCTCAGCTGTGTTATTACTGCTGCTAAGCAATCCTGTGACAGCGTGTGAGGGGTAACAAGCTCAGCTGTGTTATTACTGCTGCTAAGCAATCCTGTGACAGTGTGTGAGGGGTAACAAGCTCAGCTGTGTTATTACTGCTGCTAAGCAATCCTGTGACAGCGTGTAGGGTAACAAGCTCAGCTGTGTTATTACTGCTGCTAAGCAATCCTGTGACAGCGTGTAGGGTAACAAGCTCAGCTGTGTTATTACTGCTGCTAAGCAATCCTGTGACAGCGTGTAGGGTAACAAGCTCAGCTGTGTTATTACTGCTGCTAAGCAATCCTGTGACAGCGTGTAGGGTAACAAGCTCAGCTGTGTTATTACTGCTGCTAAGCAATCCTGTGACAGCGTGTGAGGGGTAACAAGCTCAGCTGTGTTATTACTGCTGCTAAGCAATCCTGTGACAGCGTGTGAGGGGTAACAAGCTCAGCTGTGTTATTACTGCTGCTAAGCAATCCTGTGACAGCGTGTAGGGTAACAAGCTCAGCTGTGTTATTACTGCTGCTAAGCAATCCTGTGACAGCGTGTAGGGTAACAAGCTCAGCTGTGTTATTACTGCTGCTAAGCAATCCTGTGACAGCGTGTAGGGTAACAAGCTCAGCTGTGTTATTACTGCTGCTAAGCAATCCTGTGACAGCGTGTAGGGTAACAAGCTCAGCTGTGTTATTACTGCTGCTAAGCAATCCTGTGACAGCGTGTAGGGTAACAAGCTCAGCTGTGTTATTACTGCTGCTAAGCAATCCTGTGACAGTGTGTGAGGGGTAACAAGCTCAGCTGTGTTATTACTGCTGCTAAGCAATCCTGTGACAGCGTGTAGGGTAACAAGCTCAGCTGTGTTATTACTGCTGCTAAGCAATCCTGTGACAGCGTGTGAGGGGTAACAAGCTCAGCTGTGTTATTACTGCTGCTAAGCAATCCTGTGACAGCGTGTAGGGTAACAAGCTCAGCTGTGTTATTACTGCTGCTAAGCAATCCTGTGACAGCGTGTAGGGTAACAAGCTCAGCTGTGTTATTACTGCTGCTAAGCAATCCTGTGACAGCGTGTGAGGGGTAACAAGCTCAGCTGTGTTATTACTGCTGCTAAGCAATCCTGTGACAGCGTGTAGGGTAACAAGCTCAGCTGTGTTATTACTGCTGCTAAGCAATCCTGTGACAGCGTGTAGGGTAACAAGCTCAGCTGTGTTATTACTGCTGCTAAGCAATCCTGTGACAGCGTGTAGGGTAACAAGCTCAGCTGGGTTATTACTGCTGCTAAGCAATCCTGTGACAGCGTGTAGGGTAACAAGCTCAGCTGGGTTATTACTGCTGCTAAGCAATCCTGTGACAGTGTGTAGGGTAACAAGCTCAGCTGTGTTATTACTGCTGCTAAGCAATCCTGTGACAGTGTGTGCGGGGTAACAAGCTCAGCTGTGTTATTACTGCTGCTAAGCAATCCTGTGACAGTGTGTGAGGGGTAACAAGCTCAGCTGGGTTATTACTGCTGCTAAGCAATCCTGTGACAGTGTGTAGGGTAACAAGCTCAGCTGTGTTATTACTGCTGCTAAGCAATCCTGTGACAGCGTGTAGGGTAACAAGCTCAGCTGTGTTATTACTGCTGCTAAGCAATCCTGTGACAGCGTGTGAGGGGTAACAAGCTCAGCTGTGTTATTACTGCTGCTAAGCAATCCTGTGACAGCGTGTAGGGTAACAAGCTCAGCTGTGTTATTACTGCTGCTAAGCAATCCTGTGACAGTGTGTGAGGGGTAACAAGCTCAGCTGTGTTATTACTGCTGCTAAGCAATCCTGTGACAGCGTGTAGGGTAACAAGCTCAGCTGTGTTATTACTGCTGCTAAGCAATCCTGTGACAGCGTGTAGGGTAACAAGCTCAGCTGTGTTATTACTGCTGCTAAGCAATCCTGTGACAGCGTGTAGGGTAACAAGCTCAGCTGTGTTATTACTGCTGCTAAGCAATCCTGTGACAGTGTGTGAGGGGTAACAAGCTCAGCTGTGCTATTACTGCTGCTAAGCAATCCTGTGACAGTGTGTGAGGGGTAACAAGCTCAGCTGTGTTATTACTGCTGCTAAGCAATCCTGTGACAGTGTGTGAGGGTTAACAAGCTCAGCTGGGTTATTACTGCTGCTAAGCAATCCTGTGACAGCGTGTAGGGTAACAAGCTCAGCTGTGTTATTACTGCTGCTAAGCAATCCTGTGACAGTGTGTGCGGGGTAACAAGCTCAGATGTGTCGGGACCGAAGGGGGTACGTCATTTCCAGTAACAGCAGCTGCAGCAGGTTACCTTGACCAGGTGGGGGCGCACCAGGGACAGCATGGAGGTGTAGCACTCCACGATGGGGGGGAAGCCCACCTCCAGCTGGGCCTTGGCGTGACTGGCGCGCTTGAGCACCACCACGGACTTCTTGCACCACGGCACAAAGTCCTTGTAATCGTCCACGTTCGACACAACGTCATACATCTCCTGCATGGAGTACCTGTGACAGGAGGAGGAGGAACATCAGATAACGGAGATCACTATCTGATTTCTGCTCAGAATCAGGTGCTTCGTTGTTATATGTTAACGTTTATATATGTGTGTGTGTGTGTGTGTGTGTGTGTGCGTGTGTGCGTGTGTGTGTGCGCGTGTTCGAAATCCTCACCCCAGGATCCGGCGCTCGGAGTACTCTTTCCTCTTATTGGTCAGCGGGTTGGTGAAGCTGATGAACGACCTGCTGGGGTGAAGGGTCGCGTCCCAGTCTATGCTGCAGAGCATTCTGGGAGCCCTGGTCATCAGCATTCCGCAGGAAGACAGGTACCTGCTGGCACAACGAGAGAAACCAAATCCTTTTAAATCATGAAATATCTTGTCTATGTTAAATAAATAAATAAATAAATAAATAAACAGTTTTGCAACCAGGGCTGGGGGGTCAGTTCCTGTTTTTTTGGAATGGATATTTTACAGACACGATACTTGTTGTGACTGTTCAACACTGCTTTCGTTTGAAGACAATTTAACTGACCAACGACGACTTCAAATTTAAATAAGCACAGGACTGCAAACACGTCCAAAACAACCTGCAGCTTCTCTGTAGCCAGTTAAGTGTCCCAGGATGAAAATGTTTCCACTGTGACCGCGGAAGCAGGAATAATAAATCAAACCCCTTCAGTGGCTCTCGCTTCTCCCTCGCAGTGACCTTGATATAATAAGAACAACACCTGGAGCTGATAGCAACGTCCCGGTCTGTTCTGGTCTGTGCAGCCGCTGCATGGATTTGATCACAGGTGAAGCTTTTAAAATGCTAATGAGGTGGAACCTGGGGCATGTCTTCAACTGGCCTCCCTGTACGTCCAATCAAAAGCCCAGTTCTGGGCAACGCAAGCGCTGGTGTTTGGAACTGGGGTTGGTTTGCCCTACGACCCAAGCAGACAGGTTTTTAAACAGGGTGCTCTTTGATTCTGTGGAAAAATAAAACGTGTCGAACGCCTTTCTTTAAAAACAAAACAAAACAAAACAGGGAGTTGGAGACTCAGCCCCGAAGATTAGTCCTTTTTGGGGGATGTAAACAAACTAGACTCCCAACATGGCCTGTTGTTTTATTTATTTGTCTTTTTTTTTTTTTATAAACCATTGGAAATATGAATTGTTACAAACAGACACAAAGGAATGGATCATTTTGTATTATAAATTATCGTTATTATTTCGAGAGACCTTGAACAAGGAACAGTCTGAAAGAGAGAGAGAGAGAGAGAGAGAGAGAGAGAGAGAGAGACTGTTCAAAGTGGGGGAGGTGTTAGCCGGTGGCTATACAAACACACACAATATGCTAACAATGGAGGGGGGGACGGGACGTAAGAATGGATTGAAACAGCGTTTATTTCAAATGTACAGAGCCGACATGAATGTGTAACATCACACAGACCCCCCCCAACACATCATAACATCTGAAGACACGACAGATTTTTTTTTTTTATTGTATTAATCGGCCGCGCTCTCCCTGCTCTCACCTGATTGGCTGCCTCGCTCGGGTTGGGTTCCCGGCGGCGGAGCTCCGGCTCGCGCCGCGCAGCGTTCCGAGCTCGAGAAACTCGCCCAGCGTCCGCGCGCCCAGGGGGATCCTGCTCCTCGCGGCGACGCCCGCCGTCATCTCGAGACCGACACGAGAGAGAGAGAGGAACACAACGAGTCCAACCGACAGAAATTCAGCCTCCCCTCCCCTCCTCTCCTGTCCTCTCCTTCCTCCCTCCCTCCTCCCGTTCGGCGGTCAAACGGAGACAGAAGACCGGCTCTGGAAGCTGCGGATACTTCAAACAGTATGACACAATTACGAAGCAGGTTAGAGTGCCACTTAACGAGAAAGAAAAGGCGTTTTCCAATTCCAGCAGTCCCGGACTGTCGACGGCTAACTGTCAGCGATCAACTGACATTTCTAATATATATAGATATATAAATATAAATATCTTTCCGTCTTTTACTGACTAACGTCCCTGTCAAAAAAAGCTGACCTTCCGCCAAGTACACCGGCTACAGATAAACTGCCTGCCTGCCTCCTCTGTCAGGGCAGGTTACGTCACACGGTTGCCAGGCCACCCCTGGAATGATGTTGCATAAGAACAAAAGTGACGCGCCTGACCTTTTTTTAGAAATCCGGAAGTGCGTTTGGGCAGCAAGGCTATCTGGGAGTTGTAGTTTCCAATAAGCGCACCCGCATAACGAGCGTCTTCGGATTGCTTTTCCGTTGCTTTCATCCTTTTTTTTTTTTTTTTTGTCATTTGGATTTCGCGTTACTTTGCGCTAATGTTGTGCCTTCACCGCGTATCGTACAATACTTTACAGGGGAAACAAGATAATGTCTGAGCATTTCAAATTCAGCGAAACGTAAATGACATTCCTAACTAGGGGAGGCTGTGTGGTCCAGTGGTTAAAGAAAAGGGCTTGTAACCAGGAGGTCCCCGGTTCAAATCCCACCTCAGCCACTGACTCATTGTGTGACCCTGAGCAAGTCACTTCACCTCCTTGTGCTCCGTCTTTCGGGTGAGATGTAATTGTAAGTGACTCTGCAGCTGATGCATAGTTCACACACCCTAGTGTCTGTAAGCCGCCTTGGATAAAGGCGTTTGCTAAATAAACAAATAATAATAACTTATCTAGTAGTTTAAATTAGGAGTTTCGCTTCTTAACAAGAAGGCTAGGGATCCGTCTAATAATAAACACACTCACACACATGTGTTTTAGTATAACATTTCAAATGATTGTGTACGAAAGCATTATATATATATATTTTTTTTTTTATTTTTTTTTTTAAAGATGAAATAAAACGGCGTTATTAGAAATGATTTTTATTTCCTGCAGTACTCGGAATCTGCCAGGCCGTGTCGCTGTCGCCTAAGCGCGTCGCTGTGCTGCTCCGCCAAGCCGATAGGCGGCGGGTTCCGCTCCCCCGTCTGCAAAGCTCAAGCAAAGCCTTTACAAACCCGGCAATCAACAACCAGCAAACACACGCAACCGCAGCCTTACCCTGCGAACCGAAACCCAGCGCCAGTTACCTCTCTGACCCATCCCCATGAAGGAGCTTCGCCCTGGCTGATTTCGGGAGATGGGAATACTTAACATCACTGACCAGGTAAAGACAAACCCCCCCGTGCTTTCTTTTAAAGGAAAAATACGGACCATTTTTGTTTTTTCGCTAGGAGTTGCGGGCGGGGTTGCAAAAAAAACAGACTAGAAGGCGGTACACCGCCGGCTGAGGTTGCCTAGGAAAGACTGGGGATGGGAGGCCCTGAATCTCTCGTTCGCTTTTTTTTTTTTAAAATTGCAAATGCTAAAAGCAGTAGCGGTTGCAGGAGTTGTTTTTTTATTTTGATGCGCTTTTGATTTTTTTTTTGACTGTTTAACTGGAATTATAAACGAATGAAACGGCGCGTCTTTGCTCGCGTTGAAACGGATCGTCTTCTCGCTGCACTGTCTGTACTGGGCAGCGGTGTCTATCGCACTGGGATGAGATTGGGATTATATTCAGTCCACCATCGCTCCCGGCTGTGTCGGGTGTCGCCAAAGACACTTTGCACGTTGTGTCGTTTATGTAAAAGGTCATTTTTTTGCATGCATATATGCTTGCTGGGGTGCAGCGTGATGCGGTTTTGTTTGGGCAGCATTGCTTCGTGCGGTGTATTGTGTTGGCTAGCCCTAGCTCTGTGTGTGTGTGTGTGTGTGTGTATATATTAGTATTAGATCACCGGTTTTGTCATCGACATGAGTGACTCGTGTTTTATTTAATGCAATAACACGCCCTCTCGCCTCAGTGTTATTAAGTCTGTCTTCATGAAGGAAATGCTGTTGAAGCGGGGTGAGTCACACCTTTTCATGACTCATTTCGATAATAAAAGTTCGCCAGATCCCGTGCCGTGGTGCATTTTCCAGAGACGCGCTGTGTTTGTGGATTACACGGGGTTTTTACTCTGCTCCTAGACTGAGGGGGTGCATTTTACTGAGCCGCGCATCGCAGCAGAGTTGAGGGGGTGTCAGTTGTTTGGGTGAAAGTGACAGGATATGCGATTGATTGCAGGACTGTGCAGACCTGAAAGGCGTGTTTATTCTAGAGGACAGGTCGATGTTGAGATGCGCACATTCTCCTGCTCTGGCGCGTCTCAACCCCCCGGTCAGGGGTGAGAGGAACCAGCAGCGCGCTCCCTGCTGGGGGGCCCCCCTCCCCAGCATGTGTTAGCACTTATTGAACGGTCTGTTAGGAGCGAGCAGTTTCACAATAGCAGGCAGGAAATCGCTGTGTGTTAACACACTTGCTTTAAAAGAGTTTTGCAAATACACATATATAATATTATAATTTTTTGTTGTAAAGTTACTGACACACTTTTTTTTTTTTTGGTTGAGTCCCCAGTCATATTTGTCCAGTTACAAATAGTCCAGGTTTCCTTTTCTATTACGATCATAACTTAAAAAGAATCAGTTTTCAAAAGCCAAAACCACAACAAAAATATCACTTATCACACATGTGTTGGTCATACAAATCCATGTTTAAAAAAATAAAACTTGCAGCCACTTTGAACGTCCAGCGAGGCAGGGCTGAGCTTGACTCAGGACCGTTAGGAAGCGCGCCGGTCAGTAGGAAACGCCCTGGCTCGCTCCTGCTCGTTGGACTCGCCCCTCAATTGGACTAAGGAAGCCTGTATCTTACAGCATTTAGATTGCCGTCTTCCGAGACCATACTGTGAAAAATGAGTTAATACGTCCGATGAGTGGGCTTTGTATCTTGAACTACTAAACTGTTTGCGAGTGGTGTGGCTCTCCTGTCCTGTCCAGTGTTTTAAAATGACCTGGTGATTTAAATTTCTCATTCCAGCCTCCTCTGGTCCAGGCAATCTTTAAGCGCGATGCAGAAGAAGTCAGAGTGCTGCTGCACAAGAAGGAAGATGTCAATGCACTGGTGAGTGTATCGCTGCCCCTCCCAGCTCCGCCTTCCTTAAGCAGGGGCCCCTGTCTCACAGAGCGGCATGGCACAGAGACTCCGAACGAAGTTAGATATGGGGAGGAGTGCTTATGAAGTGCGCTCCAATACGGGGAGGGGGGGTGCACATTTTAATATGATAAGCGAAAGACAGAACGCTCACCAAACCACTCTTGTCATTTGTGGTAATTCCCTCGTAACGCATTGCCTGGTTCTCAGCGTTCGGATTCCTGTTCCTGGAAAGTCTCATCGCAGTGCCAGTACGGGCGGACTCTTTTAGATTGCCAGCTCCTGGATTTCATCTCCGGATCTCTTGAAATGCTTTTTCACAGCGTTGCTAATGGGAGTCGGTTTGCACAAGCATTAACCTCGGAGATTGGCTTCCTGGCTCAAAATCTTATTGATTGTGAAGGGGGGAGGGGGGGTGATTGCAAGTCATTTCCCAGTGATTGCGCTGCACGGTATGGTTTTTAATCTAAAATTTTGGATTTCCTTTGCAGGACCAAGAGAGACGGACCCCTCTGCATGCTGCTGCTTTTTTAGGGGATGTCCAGATAATGGAGCTCCTCATAAATTCAGGTGAGCAGACTGCTTCTGCCTGCCGATACTCGTTTAGAAATGAAATGCCATTCTAATATTGCTAGCAGTGAATTGGCTGCCACCCAGGTAACAAGAATCACGTGGTACAGCCATGGGTAAAAGTTTAGCATCACCTACAATTTTAGGATTGAGAGCTTAATAATACAACAAAAAAAACAACTATATGAACATAATTCAGATCTTTTATTTCATGTCATGTAATCAAAGAAACTACAAAATGATATCGTGAAAGTCTAAGCCATAATAGCAGTAGAGTATTTCATGTTGGATTTTGAAATGTCACGCACATGGAAAAGTGCAAAGCGACGCTGTGCAGTTCAATATGTTAACGTGACATTACTCAGCAGGTTTCATTCGACTTCATGAAGCAAAGTGAGTTCATTCTGTGTAGAGGGGGATGCTAAACTGTTGGCCAGAGCTGTGTGTATTTAGACACCAGTTGCAACGTTTCCCTTGTGTGTGGATGTTGCTGTGTAGTGTTCATGCTGTTTGTGTTCCTGTGTTTTCAGGTGCTAGTGTTAATGCTAAGGATCATGTTTGGTTCACTCCTCTTCATCGCGCTGCTGCCTCTCGGAACGAAGTAAGTAGGGTCAAAAATAAAAAAAAATTAAAAAGTCGCTTTGCTGCAATTATTTTCACCCCTACCAGAATATTTTCCTCCATGCGCTCTAGAGTACGTGGCTTTATTCCAGTCAAAGAAACGCAGACGTGTGCCGCCCAGTACAGTTAGACTCAACATGAACCAGAAAATGTTATCTTGCCCCACAGGGATGGGTCGGAGACTCCCGTTGCAGAGAGCAGTTGGATCCATTCCTGGTTTTCCTAGAAGTTTTAATAAGATGCGGCTCATGGTTGTTCCCTGGGTTTATTCTGCGTGTGCCTCGCTGTTGAGTGTGTAACGGGTTGTGACTGTGTGTGTGTGTGTTTGTTTTTTGTTGTGTGCAGAAGGCAGTGGCTCTGCTGCTGAAGAAGTCCGCGGAGGTGAGCGCCCGGGACAAGTTCTGGCAGACGCCGCTGCACGTGGCCGCGGCCAACCGGGCCACCAAGTGTGCCGAGGCGGTGATCCCTCTGCTGAGCAGCGTGAACGTGGCCGACCGCACGGGCAGGACCGCGCTGCACCACGCGGCTCACAGCGGCCACCTCGAGGTGAGGGAGGGAGGGACTTCCATTCCAGGTTTTAATACGAGCTTGATCAGCCACAGTGTGTATAGCTAATATCCAGCTCAGGAGTGGATCAAGCTGCTATGCAATAGTAAGCTTATTCCCCTCCCTGTCCTACATGACAGGGTTTCCCGCAGGAGCAACGACATTCTGTGCGTGTTTTTTTTTTTTATATATCCAATAACGAAACAGTAAAATAAAGAAAAAATAAGATTTTAAATGGGGGGAAAAAAAAATGAACAATTTAAACCCTCTTCTAGATGGTGAATTTGCTGCTGAACAAAGGGGCCAACCTGGGAGCGTGTGACAAGAAGGACCGACAGCCCATTCATTGGGCAGCTTTCCTAGGTAAGCCCTCCGCAGCTGAGTCACAGCGCCAGCGTGTGCGTGTGTAAACCCTTTCATGCATGAGAACCTCCTACACCTTTTATATGGAGACGTGGAAGACGCCAAGGTACGATGACCTCGTGTGAGGATGCCAAAATTGAATTGGAAAAATATATTTATGATGTCTCCAAAAACTACTTTTTTGTTCAGCTGTTTTCCATATTTGATGCAGGAAAGGGTTAGAATTGTTCCCAGTTCCGGGATGGAAATAAGACTCCTATTGCACAGCGGTTTCACCCGTTCCAGGTTTTGATAGCGCTTCATGAGCCCCCAGTAGGTACAGGCAAAAAACTCGCAGCAAAACCAGGACTGGATCGAAGTGCTCTGCAATGGGAGTCGTGTTTCCACCCCTGCAGTTTCACAATAACACTTCTCCTTGTCCTTGCCAGGGCACCTGGAGGTGGTGAAGCTGCTGGTGTCTCGCAGCGCTGACGCCATGTGCAAAGACAAGCGCGGCTACACCCCCCTGCACGCTGCAGCCTCCAACGGGCAGATCGAGGTGGTCAAGTACCTGCTGAGACTGGGGGCCGAGGTGAGGAGGGGGGCAGGGGGGGGTGAAGCGCACACTAGGAGACGCGTCCCGGCTGGAGCCTGTTAGCAGCAGCAGCTACACTGATCGTGCAATGCATCTTGGTCTCTCTTATTCAATAAGGCAGCTTCCCTCTGTTCACAAGTGAACCACACTCGTTTTTCACTGAACCGAACTGTAGCGAGTTTGGAACTCGCCTCCAACCAAACAAACACACACACGCAGCCTGACCGCACCCTAGACCCAGCCTAAGATCCCTGTTGCTCCCCCTGCAGATGGATGAGCCGAACGCCTTTGGGAACACGGCCCTGCACATCGCCTGCTACACGGGGCAGGAGGCGGTGGCCAACGAGCTGGTGAACCACGGCGCCAACGTGAACCAGCCCAACGAGCGCGGCTGCTCCCCCCTGCACTTCGCTGCCGTCTCCACCAACGGGGCGCTGTGCCTGGAGCTGCTGGTCAACAACGGGGCTGACGTCAACATGCAGGTGAGCGGCAGGACCGCGGCGCTAGCTTTTCATTTTTTTGTCTCGTGCTTGGGTACTTTTTTTCGTCTGTTTTTGCTTCGGTCAGCTTGCGTCATGGGCGTCCAAACGTTTTCCCCTCAAGTGACCGCCGTTGATTCCTATAAAGGACTAGCACTTCGCCGCTAGCTTTAATAACCCGACAGGGATGGAAAGAGATCTGGGATCCCCTGTTGCGTAGCGGTGTGATCCAGTCCTGGCTTTACTGTGATTTTAATGAGACACACCTGAGCTTGGGGCTAATCAAGCTCGCAGTAAAATCTGGGTGAAACTGCTGTGCAATAAGAGTCTTACTTTGCATCCCTGGACCAAGGAAAATGTTGAAGCGTGTGAAATAAACCAACCATACGCTAAATCTGTCTATTAAAAGTGCTAGAAAAAAAAACAACATATGAGCAAATATCAACGCTGGGACCAGAAATGCTTAAAAGTAACGTAATAAATTCAGTAAGAAACATTACTGGACGATTTCGTGGTAGAATGCATAGTAAATGAACCTTTGTCAGATCATTTTGACTGGGTTTCTTTTCATATTGTTACGCTTGTTTTTAAATACACAATGTGTAACTTGTTCTCTGTGTAAGTCAGGATGCTAGTGGCTCTGGTCTTGCTGTCCGTTGAAGTTGCATGCTGGGTGCAATCTGGTGCCCCCTGTAGAATTCAGGGGGGTTTGGAGCCTCGCTGTGCTGTTTCTATATCAACACTTTTCTGTCTCCTCCTCTCTCATTTCTTTCACTCCAGAGTAAAGAAGGGAAGAGCCCCTTGCACATGGCAGCCATTCACGGGCGATTCACACGATCCCAAATCCTGATCCAGAACGGTGAGCCACCAGCAAGTACAGTTCCCAGTCTGAGTCCACCCCATAAGAGATTGTATACTCTCTGCAAAGCTGATGGCGACCATATGCCCAAGATATATAAATGTTGCACGATTTTGTTTTTCTTTGCATCAAACTATTGTAAAAAAAATAACTAAAAGGTTGTTTTAAATAGACTTAAACCGTTGTCCCTTTTTATGGCTTTGTTTCAGGCGGGGAGATCGACTGTGTGGATAAATATGGCAATACCCCTCTTCATATTGCTGCTAAATACGGCCATGAACTGCTTATCAGTACTCTGATGACTAACGGTGCTGACACAGCAAGGTGAGCGAGGCAGCCTCTTCACAACATCCCTGGCTTTCTCTTCTGCTCTTCAGAGTGCCCCTTGCCTTTCCCCCCATTGGAGCTGCGTAACTCCCTGCAGACGTGTCTCACTTACTCCTGCCTGGATTGTTTTTATGAGAACGACGGGAGTCTTGCTAAGCTTGCATTGAAACCTGGAATGGCTGGTGCAGTGCAGTGCTGTGCAGTGCACGCCTCTTTATCCAGTGCAGTGCAGTGCAGGCCTCTTTATCCAGTGCAGTGCAGTTCTCTCTATCCATTCCCCCGGTGCTGTGCTGTGTGTTGCAGTGCAGTGCAGTCCTCTCTATCCATTCCCCCGGTGCTGTGCAGTGCAGTGCAGTCCTCTATCCATTCCCCCGGTGCTGTGCAGTGCAGTGCAGTCCTCTCTATCCATTCCCACGGTGCTGTGCTGTGTGTTGCAGTGCAGTGCAGTGCAGTGCAGTGCAGGCCTCTCTCTCCATTCCCCTGGTGCTGTGCTGTGTGTTGCAGTGCAGTGCAGTCCTCTCTATCCATTCCCCCGGTGCTGTGCAGTGCAGTGCAGTCCTCTATCCATTCCCCCGGTGCTGTGCAGTGCAGTGCAGTCCTCTCTCTCCATTCCCCCGGTGCTGTGCTGTGTGTTGCAGTGCAGTGCAGTGCAGTCCTCTCTCTCCATTCCCCCGGTGCTGTGCTGTGTGTTGCAGTGCAGTGCAGTGCAGTCCTCTCTCTCCATTCCCCCGGTGCTGTGCTGTGTGTTGCTGTGCAGTGCAGTGCAGTGCAGTCCTCTCTCTCCATTCCCCCGGTGCTGTGCTGTGTGTTGCAGTGCAGTGCAGTGCAGTGCAGTCCTCTCTATCCATTCCCCCGGTGCTGTGCTGTGTGTTGCAGTGCAGTGCAGTGCAGTCCTCTCTATCCATTCCCCCGGTGCTGTGCTGTGTGTTGCAGTGCAGTGCAGTGCAGTCCTCTCTCTCCATTCCCCCGGTGCTGTGCTGTGTGTTGCTGACTCGGCTCTGTCTCTCCCTCTCTGTACAGGCGTGGGATTCAGGGGATGTTCCCGCTACACTTGGCTGTGCTTTACGGATTTTCAGACTGTTGTCGGAAGCTACTCTCCTCAGGTTAGTGGATCTGTGCGTCGCGAGTCTTGTAAGGAATTCCTGTACTAGCTGGTCTTCATTAAGTAACGATAGAACTGTGAGAATTATTACCAGCAAGAAGAAGAAAAAAAAAATGAAACGCCGGAAGATGTCTTCCCTTTTATTTTTATTCCCTCTTAGCGTTTTTGTCTTTAATCAAGTAAACTCCCATCTACTTTTCAACTGTATTTCTTTTTTGTGTTAAAACACCAATTCTGTAAATTTATTTCTATTACAGTTTAAAAATAAAAAAAAATTGTGATCACAAAAAAATCCATAGCAATATATATTAAAAAAAAAAGTCATTGAAATAACATTAATAATTTTACATTTGATTTTGAATGTGACCTACAATAAAGTTTTGATACAAAACTTGCATGGGTAGCTGTAGTGCCTGCAGCGTTACTGATTCTCGCGTGTGTGTTCCTTTCCTGCCGCAGGTCAGTTATACAGCATCGTCTCGTCTCTCAGTAACGAGCATGTGCTGTCTGCTGGATTCGATATAAACACACCTGATAACCTTGGAAGGACCTGCCTGCACGCTGCTGCGTTCGGAGGGTGAGTCCACGGCGCCCTCCAGGGGATCGCAGCCTCTCCTCTACACACTTCAGAATATTAATGATTTGAATATGTGTGTGTCTTTCTGTTTGCAGAAATGTTGAATGTCTTAACTTGCTGCTGAGCAGTGGCGCTGACTTGAAAAAGAAGGATAAACTCGGACGGTAAGGCTGTGGTTTGAAACTTTTCAGGGATGGCAACGAGACTCCCGTTGCACAGCAGTTTGATCCGTTCCTGGTTTTACTACGAGTTTTCAGTGAGACGCACCTGAGCTTATCGCCGGGACACTAATCAAGCTCGTAATACAACGGGTGAAACTGCTGTGCAGTAGGAATGGTACCTCCCTCTGTGGTTTTGTTTCTCTGGCAGAGAGTCCCCTGCTTGTGACGGTGCTCTGCGGGATTTTACCAGCTCTGTTTATCCCTCCCGCAGGACCCCATTGCACTACGCGGCTGCTAACGGCAGCTACCAGTGTACGGTGACCCTGGCAAATGCGGGCGCCGGTATTAACGAGACTGACAGTAAAGGCTGCGCCCCCCTGCACTACACTGCTGCTTGTGACATGTACCGGAGGTGAGCCAGCGCGCCGCGGGGCACCGACTGTCGGGACGTCACGGCTTTTGTTTTGCTTGTTCTTTTGAATATTTAGTCAATCCTGCTTGGAGGTTGTTCTGTTTTTTCATAGCATGAGATGGTCCCTCAATCACGTGTCATCCTTTCGTGACATCATCATCTTCATTGAAACGATCCGTGTCTGTTTAAAAAAAAAAAACATGTCTGCCTTCAGGCACGTTGCAACAGATTCCGCGAACAATAAAAAAATAAAAAACCACGCGATCTGTTGCGCTTGTTTTCAGGGTCGACAGACATTACTCCAGTAGCCACGAGAATGACGAGGAGATGGTGAAAGAATCGAGACAGAAGGAGAATTTTTTGTGAGTGTGTGTGTCTGTATAATAATATATATCTTTTTGTTTGAGATTTGAGAATCGGCATCGAGATCAACGTTTAAAAGTTGGTTCCCTTCAGCCGTCAGGTTCTTTTTTTTTTTTTTTTAGTTTTGTACTGCAACGGCATCCCTGCTCTTGTCTTGACCATGCTGTGCGTGTGTGTCTGTCTGCAGCTGCCTGGAGTATTTGCTGGATAACGGGGCGGACCCCTCCCTTCGTGATAAGCAGGGGTACAGCGCGGTTCACTATGCAGCTGCCCACGGCAACAAGCAAAACCTAGAACTGGTACGTGCTGGAAAACTATCTGAAACACCTCCCTGGTGAATGTGGTGCACTACAGTGTAAAAATAAACCTACCCTTCACTTTGTAGAGCCGCAATGCAAAATGAAATAAATAGTCTGACCTTCATGTCCTGTGCAGGGAGGCTCTCCTTGCAATTGCAGTTTGATCCATTCCTGCTTTCACTATGTTTAACAAGACACCCCTGAGCTTGCTAACGCTGGGGCTAATCAAGCTCATAGTTTAAACCTGTAATGGGTGAAACCGCTATGCAATAGGAGTCTTATTCCCATCCCTGTGGTGTGTGTGTGGGGTTTATTTTTTTGTTGTCTCTCTCAGCTCTTGGAAATGTCTTTCAACTGCCTGGAGGATGTGGAGAGCATCGTTCCAGTTAGCCCTTTGCACTTAGCTGTGAGTATTCAACCTGGAGGTCAGTTCTCTCTCCGAAATTCCTCAGATCAAAATCATTCAGCTGAAGGGTTCGGATTCTGTGTGGGAGGGCTGGGAAAGGGCAATTTAATAAGCTAGTGTGTGTGTGTGACTTACATATGCAGATACGTTTGTAAGGCTGCATTTCAAATTGTTAGCAGAGGATGGTTAAATCAGTTGACTCTAATGTACACAGAGTGTGGTGTGCATTTTTTAAATTTTTTTTTATTTAAAAACTGTGTGTGTATCGGTTGTGATGTACAAGGTTTACTGGATAATGCAGTAAGATGCCTTCCTCCCTCCCTGCCCCCAGGCCTATAACGGTCACTGTGAAGCCCTGCGCGTGCTGTCGGAGACGCTGGTGAATCTGGACGTGCGTGACGCGGCGGGCCGCACGGCGCTGTACCTCGCTGCCGAGAGGGGCCACACGGACTGCGTGGAGGTGCTGGCCTGCCATGGGGCCTCCTGTGTCCTCAAGGAGAGACGCCACAAGTGGACTCCACTGCACGTGGCAGGTACCCCCCCACCGACGAGGGAATCGGTACCGGGGAGGGGAGGGTGCAGGTGTACTGAAATAACGACCAAATGTCAATGAATGTGCCAACGGATTTAAATAAATAACTTAAGAGAACAACTCCAGTAAAACCCAATTTTGGGTTAAAACCTGCATATGCTAGTAATATATATATGTACACACACACACATATATACACCAAGTAGGGCACCCGTGGATGTTAATTATCAATCACACAAAGGCTTTTATTTTCTATGGATTGATTGTGTCATCTCTGATCGATTTGCAATGCCTGGTTGATCTGTGTGTTCACAGCTGCTAGCGGCTACACGGACTGCCTGCACGTGCTGATTGACAGCGGGGAGAAGGCTGACATTGTTGACATCATGGACTCGCAGGGACAGTGAGTGGGGCTCTGTGTGTGTGTGTGTGTGTGTGTGTGTGTGTGTGAGACTTGCTCTTTGGTATGTGCAGCAATGCTAAAAGAAACTTAGAAATGCAATTATGTGACAAACGTTTTGACTCAAGTCTTTCTCCAATGTCTTCAACTGGCCCTATAATAATAAATATTTTTTAAATGAAACGACCGAGATGATTGGACGATGTGATTTGAGTGTCTGTGGGTGATGGGCGATGGGCTCCGTTTTGTGACGGGGTAGTGTTTTGGCTGTAGTGTTTTCTCTGACGGTCTGTTTGCTGTTGCCCTGCCCTCAGGACCCCGCTCATGCTGGCTGTGCTGGGCAGCCACCCGGAGTGCGTTCACCTGCTGCTGGAGAGGGGAGCCACGGCCGACACGGGAGACAAGAGGGGCAGGACCGCCCTGCACCGGGGGGTAAGAGGGGCCGGGGGGGGGCAGAGCACCCTGCACTGAGGGGGGAGAGAGAGGGGCAGAGCACCCTGCACTGAGGGGGGAGAGAGAGGGGCAGAGCACCCTGCACTGAGGGGGAGAGAGAGGGGCAGAGCACCCTGCACTGAGGGGGGAGAGAGAGGGGCAGAGCACCCTGCACTGAGGGGGAGAGAGAGGGGCAGAGCACCCTGCACTGAGGGGGAGAGAGAGGGGCAGAGCACCCTGCACTGAGGGGGAGAGAGAGGGGCAGAGCACCCTGCACTGAGGGGGAGAGAGAGGGGCAGAGCACCCTGCACTGAGGGGGAGAGAGAGAAAATCACCAAATGGAATTTCAGCTTGTTAGCTTTAACCTGCGTGTTCTTCCTTTCTGTTTTTCTTGTATTGGTTTTGCGATGAGGAAAGACCCCAGTGTAAATCTGAACGAACACGCTGTGTGTGGGGAGACTGATTGCTGATTTGTCTCCCCTCCCTCCCAGGCTGTGATGGGCTGTGAGGACTGTGTCTGTGCTCTCCTGGACCACGATGCCTTCGCTCTGTGCCGGGACTTTAAGGGCCGCACTCCGCTGCACCTGGCGGCTGCCTGCGGCCACGTCAACCTGCTGGGGACCCTGCTGCAGGCTGCCTTCAACACCGACCCACTGGACTCCCTGCTGGACTACAGCGGCTACACCCCCGCGCACTGGGCAGCCTGCCACGGTGCTGACACTGCTACTGCCGACTCTTTATTACTTTGAGTCTCCATGCTTAATTATTATTATTATTATGAATAACATATATATCTAGTAGAAGGCATTGGCCAAATAAATAAGTAAATGCATAATAATAACATGCAGTGCGTGGTGATGGCTAAACAGGTGCAGATATGAACGCATTCCTATTTCTGAGACGCTGCTCATCTCCTTGTGTGTGTTTTTTTTTGTTCTGTTTTCTTCAGGGCACGAAGACTGTTTGGAAGTTTTACTTGAACACAAACCATTTAGTATCGAAGAGGGAAACCCTTTCACCCCATTGCACTGTGCTGTGTGAGTAACGATCCGCGCACCTGTCAGTAGGAGGCTTTGGGGGGGGTTTGCAGTGTTATATCCCAGGGTTGTGGAGCTGAAAGGGGGGGTGGTGGGGGGGGTTAGCTGCCATACATAACTGTAGGCGTCTGTCTGGTATAGAGATAGCGATGATAGCTATCGTGTTCAGGGATGGAAATAAGACTCCTGTTGCAGTGCTGGGTTTGAATACGTGCTTGATTCACCTCAGTGTATAACTAACCAGCTCAGGTGTGTCGTCTTAAACCAGGAAGGGATCAAACTGCTGTGCAACAGGAGTCTAATTTCCATCCCTGGTGATTCATGGAAATAGTGGTGCATGCGTGTGCGTGTGAAAATGTGTTGGTTGTAAACGTAAATAAACGTTACATGTGTCTCTTTGCTGTGCAGAATAAATGGTCATGTTGGTGCTGCAGATATGCTGGTGGAGTCGATTGGCACAGAGATCGTAAATATCAGAGATGCCAAAGGAAGGTAAGAAGTGTACCAGTATCAGTGTGTGTCTGTATGGCTCTGTGTGTGTCAGTATGGCTGTGTGTGTGTGTGTGTGTGTGTGTGTCTGTATGGCTCTGTGTGTGTGTCTGTGTATGGCTCTGTGTGTGTCTCTGTATGGCTCGAGGTGTGCGTGCGTGCGTGCGTGCGTGCGTGCGTGCGTGCGCAGTTCTGTGGAGTCTGTACCGGCTCCTCTGGGTTGTGACTTGCGGTTCTGTGGAGTCTGTCCCGGCTCCTCTGGGCTGGGTTGTGACTTGCGGTTCTGTGGAGTCTGTACCGGCTCCTCTGGGCTGGGTTGTGACGTGCGGTTCTGTGGAGTCTGTCCCGGCTCCTCTGGGCTGGGTTGTGACGTGCGGTTCTGTGGAGTCTGTCCCGGCTCCTCTGGGCTGGGTTGTGACGTGCGGTTCTGTGGAGTCTGTCCCGGCTCCTCTGGGCTGGGTTGTGACGTGCGGTTCTGTGGAGTCTGTACCGGCTCCTCTGGGCTGGGTTGTGACGTGCGGTTCTGTGGAGTCTGTACCGGCTCCTCTGGGTTGTGACGTGCGGTTCTGTGGAGTCTGTACCGGCTCCTCTGGGTTGTGACTTGCGGTTCTGTGGAGTCTGTCCCGGCTCCTCTGGGTTGTGATGTGCGGTTCTGTACCCCGCAGGACCCCTCTTCACGCCGCTGCGTTCTCAGAGAACCTGCCGAGCCTGCAGCTGCTGCTGAGTCACGGCGCCGAGGTGAACGCGGTCGACCAGGCGGGCCGCTCCGCCATCATGGTGGCAGCCGACTGCGGGCAGACCGCCATCGTGGGTAAGACTGGGGGCACAGAGAGGGGCATACAGAGAGAGAGAGAGGGGTACAGAGACACGGGCACAGAGAGACGGGTATACAGAGAGAGAGAGAGAGAGGGGTACAGAGACACAGGCACAGAGAGACGGGTATACAGAGAGAGAGAGGGGTACAGAGACACGGGTATACAGAGAGAGGGGTACAGAGACATGGGCACAGAGAGACGGGCATACAGAGAGAGAGAGGGGTACAGAGACACGGGCACAGAGAGACGGGTATACAGAGAGAGGGGTACAGAGACATGGGCACAGAGAGACGGGCATACAGAGAGAGAGAGAGAGAGGGCACAGAGCACACAGCAGGGGGAGGCTGGGGAGAGATGGCTATAGCTGTTGGTGTAGATAGGGTGCTGTAGGTTTAGATACACATGGGTACAGACAATACTTTTCAATATCCGTTGTTCTAGTGAGGTTCAGTTAAGCTGAGCGCCAAACTTGAATTCATAATTCCAAGAAGGCAAAAGGTTGTGCTATTTTTAATGCAGAAGCCCGCAGCTGGCACCAGATAAATGTCGTAAAATGGCTGGCAATACCTTGCCTGTAAAAACGCACGGTGATCTGAACTCCTTGTGGTTTTTTTTGGCAGATACTTTGTTGAGCCGCGCGAAGGCTGATTTGACCCTGCTGGACGAGAACAAGAACACAGCTCTGCATCTGGCCTGCAGCAAGGTAGGAGACACTGCAGCACTGCACACTGCAGCACTGGCACAGCTTTAAAAATGAACCGTTGGGGAATGTGGAAAGAAAGCACTATGTAGATTCGGTCTTGATGGCTGTGAGTTTTATTAATGTGTTTTTATATTTTATAGAAGTATAAAAATAAATCAAAATGGTCCCGCATTTAAGAAGCGTTTTAAAATACTAATTTCTGTTGAGACAAATATGGATCTACATAAAACTGAAGCCTAAAAATATATATATATATATATATATATATATATATATATATATATATAATATATATATATATATATAGTTAAAGTGTGTGTGTGTGGTTTACTATTCCTCAGGGACACGAGATGTGTGCCTTGTTGATCCTGCGCGAGACTCATGAAGCTGCCCTCATCAATGCAACCAACACTGCACTGCAAATGTGAGTGAAGCCTCCTCCATCTACAGCAGCGGAGGAGGAGGACTTTTTATTGTCATTCAGACGTGGTTGGATTGTTCAATTGATCTGTTTGTTGCACAAGTTTGATTTTTAATCCATCTCAAAATCACTTTTTAATTAGTTTTAAGTTAAACTTTCCACTGAACAGCTGCTGTTATGGACGCGTTTCGCAGTGTCCTGGTATTTGCAGGGCTTCATTTTAATGCACGTCACTTTAATGTTTTAGCAGCAAGCATTACATTACTGAAAGAATGTGTTCTCTTCGTTTTAAATCGAGCAGTCGAAGGTAGGAGTGTTGCGTGACCTCTGTGACCACAACCAGACCTTTAGCTAGCCGTCTGGATCTGGAGGGAGGGCGGTCTGTCAAGCCACGGATTCCCAGAGCGTTCATTTCCCCCTCTAATCAGGGGGGGGGGTTTGTTTTTCCTCGCCTAACTAACGGGGACCACGCTGGCACCAAAGCGAGCGAGCGAGCATCTGTGGGCTGAACAGCCTTTCCTCGTTCTGGAATTTCATCTGTTCTTGTGTTGTGTCCCTGCAGGCCCCTGCATATCGCAGCTCGCAACGGGCTGGCTACAGTGGTGCAGGTGCTGCTAAGCCAAGGGGCCACTGTGCTGGCTGTCGACGAAGAGGGTAAGAGATAGGAAAAGAAATACATTTGATCCCAGCGGCATAGAGGCTGAGCACACCTACCATCAAGTCTGATAGCATTCAATGTTATTCTTGTACTGGCATTGGCTCTCTCCGTTCTGCAGTGAAGATGTTAAGAATGGTGGTAGCTCTTGCGATGTCTTCTGAACTCGCCTAGGCTACAATGAGGGAGAGGATGGCTTGTAATACTAAGTACCGAATGTACAGCTGTGGCTGAAGGTTTAGCATCCCCTAGAATTTTAGGATGGAGACACAATTGAATGAATTTACAAAAAAACAAAACAAAAAAAATAGATTCTTTTATTTAACATCATCTAATCGAAGAAACTAGAAAATGATATTGCAAAAGTCTACTGGGAGCCGAAATAGCAGTACAGTATTCCATGTTAGATTTTGAAATGTCACATTTTTTAATTTTATTTCACTTTTTTGTTAAGTATGTGGAAAACTACATAGCGGTATGTTTTTCAATATGTTAACATAGCATTATTAATCAGGTTTCATTTGACTTTATGAAGCAAGATTAAGTTAGTTCTATAGGGGTGGGGGGGGGTGCAAACCTTTTAGCCATAGCTGTACATTATACCTTTTATAACCTCTCTCTCGCTCTCTGTCCCTCCCTCTCTCTCGCTCTGTCCCTCTCTCTCTCTCTCTCTGTCCCTCTCTCTCTCTCGCTCTGTCCCTCTCTCTCTCTCTCTCTGTCCCTCCCTCTCTCTCTCTCTGTCCCTCTCTCTCTCTCGCTCTGTCCCTCCCTCTCTCTCTCTCTGTCCCTCTCTCTCTCTCTCTCTGTCCCTCTCTCTCTCTCGCTCTGTCCCTCTCTCTCTCTCGCTCTGTCCCTCCCTCTCTCTCGCTCTGTCCCTCCCTCTCTCTCTCTCTCTCCCTCCCTCTCTCTCGCTCTCTGTCCCTCCCTCTCTCTCGCTCGCTCTCTCTCTCTCTCTCTCTCTCTCTCTCTCCTCTCTCTCTCTCTCTCTCTCACCTCCCCTCCAGGTCACACCCCAGCCCTGGCCTGCGCCCCCAATAAGGATGTTGCTGACTGCCTTGCCCTCATCCTCTCCACCATGAAGCCTTTTCCTCCCAAAGACGCGATGGGGTCCCCCTTCGGGCTGAACCTGCTGAAGAACTGCGGCATCACGGCCGCCTGTAGCCCCCTGCAGCCCAACGGCAGCTACAGCAAGGAGCGCCGGCATGGAGCCATCGGGCTGGACGGCTGCTTCACCGACTGACCTACCTGCCCGGTGACCAAATCATTACAGCAAGGATACAGTCCAACCTGCTTCTTTAAAAAATCATTACAGCAAGGATACAGTCCAACCTGCTTCTTTAAAAAATCATTACAGCAAGGATACAGTCCAACCTGCTTCTTTAAAAAAGCAGCCAGCGCTTCGCTTCAAAACAAAACTTTATTTTAAAAAAAAAAAAGTTTCAATAGAACATGTGCTGTACGCGAGGCCGTATGACAGTTTATTTATGTATTTATTTCTGTTTGTCTCTTTAGTGAACCGCGGTCTTTTGAAAGCAGGTTCGACTGTAGACTTTAAAAGGGGGATGTGCACCAAACCCAGAATCGACTCCTTCAGCACCACTTCACAGAGAAGCAGAAAACTTTAACATATTAATGATCTTGCTGTTTGTCTGTATAACTTTGATTTGCTGGTCTGTAGAATGGAGTTCTTTCGAGATCGCACAAGCCGTGTTGAAAGGGTCACAGGAGGGAGGTTGGCAATGTGTCTTACAATGACATGTTATTTGAAGTGCCCCTGTATTGGGTGATTTGAGTCCCACGTATTCAGGTTTTCGGGTTTATTGCACATCCCATGCTGCCAGGGGCTGTCGTATTCATAATAGCATTATTATTATTATTATTATTATTATTATCATTATTATTATTATTATTATTATTCTTGTTGTGAGCACACTGCCGGTGATTGTGTTTTAAAGGATCCACTGCACTTTATCAGTATTGCAAATTATATAAAATGCTTTTATCAATACTGCCGGCAGATCTTTTTAAATAGATACAAGGTTTTAAAAGAGAACAATGCTGATTTTTTTTTTTTTTTTTTTTAACAAATGAAAAGTACCAAACAAACTAAGGCCCAAGATTTTATTCAAAACAAAGACATTTCATTCCCCCCCCCCCCCAGTAAACTATATTAAAGAATACTGTTTTATAGGGAGAAAAGTGTTTGACTTGAGTTTGTAGTAAAAACTCAGTTTATCAAAACAAAGTACTGTTTGCGACCAAAGGTTATTTTATTTAGAATTACTACTAAAAAAAAAAAAATAATCCACTCCAGAAGCCTTTTAAAATACCAGCCATGTGCAGTTTTTTTGCTCTTGTTAAAACGCTATATAAATGCAATATATCAAATAACATAGGAATTCTTATATACTGTTAAGCACTAACCGTTTCAATGCAAGCTTTTTCAAGGATGTTGAGAGGCAGGGTCACTGTTTTTGTGAGCGAGATTTTGAAGGAATAACTTTTTAATATTTTTTGGGTGTTTTTTTGTTCCCTGAGGCGTTCTCTGGTTGACAGTCGTTTTTCAGAATTAAAATTGTTCATCTAAAACTATACAGATGGTAGGGGTGGCTCTCGACCTTTCATAGTCTTTCCATTCAAACTAGACCAATGCAAGTGTTACTTCAAATTCCTCCTGTACGTGTTCAAGCCATATTTAACACAGCGTTTGATTTCCAAACTCCACGTGTTTTTATCAGTGAATCCGCTGGCTTTGTAAAGGAGTCTCCTAAGTAGTATTTCTGATGACAGGTTTCTATTGCCTTAGCTCTGACTCTGCTTGCAAACCGCTGCACAATTCAGAACCAAAACGAAAACCTTTTTCAATCTCGTACAAAAGCTGGTATTGATAACGACTTGTGATTTGCGTTTTCTATATAATATAGTTTTTTTTTTTTTTAAGAATGTCTCAGTGCTTCCTTACTAGACAATCTATGTGGATGTTTATTTACACTCATCCTCTTATTATTATTATTATTATTATTATTATTATTATTATTATTATTATTATTATATCTGCAAAAACCTAACGAGTTGTCAAACCAAACTTGAATGAATTCAGTGCATTTTTCTGTATAAATAAAGGGTGATGCACGTTTCAGAACCACACACCCTTTACAAGACAGTAATCCCTTCATGAGTAAATGAATAGGAGCACAATGTTCTCCCCCCGTCGCATTCCAGTATTTGATACTTGCTGATTTTATTTTTTTTGCTCCTGTTTTAACAGGCAAGCAGTAATGTCCATAAGGCATCACCTTCCTGATCAAATCTATGAGAAAACACGGACAGCCGCAGGGCGGGGAGTGTAGCCGTGTGAGCCACCTGACTGACCCAGCTTCACTTCTATTGTGTCTGAGATACAGACCACACAAAAACCACTTCCTTAACACTGGCTGAACAAGCGAATGCACTTAGAGTCTCAGTAACGGACACTGTGAGTCAAAGACTTGAGGGAGGGGCGCTTGATTTGAAAGACGCCCCGTCACTAATCCTTGAAGTACTGTAATGTATAATAGTGTAGCAGCCTCTGTAGCCATCGCAGGTGTAAGTGTTGTATGACTAGCCTTAACTCCAAAGCCATGAGCATGAGGAGCCACAGTGCAATGAAAGTGTATCGCATAGGGAGGGAGGGAGGGGGCGCTTCCAAAAAGCACAAGTATTTCACAGTGGGGGGGGGCGCTCTGGTAACTACTGGAATTGAAATTTGAAGTAAAGTTAGTATTTGCTGCACTGAAATAACCCTTGCAACGCGATCCGATCTCAGACGTTTTGTATAGCTGCCGTCCAGTAACATGGAAACCTCCTAAACCATGTGCACATTCTGAAGCCTGGGTGTGTTTTGTTTTAATCTTCCAAGGCTACCAGCGATGCAGAGTCGCGAGCAGTTTGTTTAGAGAGATCGGATAAGTTAGGAGTGCTGGCAGCATCGCATCATGCAGTGAAGCGGCAGGTTTACTCTGAACAGCCTTGTTTCACTCGTATGGCGTTTCTGCACCAGACCTGAGCGCGTTCTGTTTGCCAACGCGTCAGCTTCTTGTTTTCATAAAATGATCAAATGTTCCAAAGCTTCTAATGAACTTGGGGTGAGATTTGAATTGCGGGTCTTGCGTGCAGCTCCGTGGTTGGTTTTGTAGCAGTTTGTTTTGCTGGTGTGAATGCTGTGCGTGCGTGCGTGCGTGTGTGTGTCAGCGTGCGTGCGTGCGTGCGTGCGTGCGTGTGTCTGCGTGCGTGCGTGCGTGCGTGCGTTACCTGCAGCTCCTCCGACAGCATCTCTCTATATCCATGTACGATTTGAAATGATTGAGAATTGCATGACAGCAGCCGCGCAAAATCTGTACTGTTTTATTTATTATTATTATTATTATTATTATTACTATTACTCTTATTGCTGTCATACAAAAAAAAAGTGTATTATAGGATAAGCTGATTTTTGCTTTATTTAAAAAAAAAAAAATTAAATAATTTTTAAAAAAGCTAAAAAAATAAATTAAAAAAAAGCTAAAAAAAAAACAGATACTGACCAACTTGTTGGGCAAAACAGCAATACATCCTGTAACAAACCTGTCGGCCGAAATCGCTTGGACTTTACTTTTTATGTTACAGATTTCGTTCAGTATTATTTATTTTATTTAAAAGTGCAGGAAGAAATCTAAAGTAAATGTTTACAATGTTGACTCAGGATATTCATATATAAACTCAGATTGCCTTGCTCTTGCCTGTGTCCCTGAGTAACCTTGTTAATGTGCTCCTGTGTTTCATGAGGCAGGCAGCCCTCTCCTCCAAACAGCATGGTCTGTACAAGCACCTGTTGGTATTGATCTCTCACAGCACACTGTACTCTATATATCAGGAGTCATTTCAGACAGCTTTATCACATCCGTGTCACACATTTCAAAAAACCGCAAAATTACCCCCACAATTACTAGTTGTAAAAAGCATTTTTTTTTTTCTCCCATAACATTATAAAATCCCCCCCCCCCCTTTTTTTAATGTGAATAACTGCGCTGAGGTATTTTGGAAAATAAGTTGCAATTTATACTTGTTAACTTATTAATAACTTTGTGTTTAAGTAACGCTACAGTGTAAACGATACCTATAGACATTCAGAATCATTTACTGCAGGAAAGCATGGTCCATTCGCTCTCAAAGAGAGAGAGCCAGGCTCTTAAACCGCGGGACCTTTAACTACAATGAAATTAGGAAGTCCATGGTTTGGGGATTTGCCCAGCAACAGTATCTAAAAACACTAAAGCCACATCCTGGCTGTTATTTTGCTGAATTTTTTTAATAGTATTAGTACTCGGCAGAAGCACCTTTTTTTAAAACGAGTTCAATCCAGTTGAAATCTTGCAGTTCGATGACAACTGTCAGGGTGGAGGATTGATAGCTGCTTAGTTTTCCTTGTGGTATTTATAAACTGTACGAACTGTGTGTCCTAATAATATAAAAAATAAACAGACTGTTGATATCGTTACGTTCTAGGACAGTCCTGCAATGTGCTCTAGAACAGTCCAGCTGCTGCTGCTTTTGAAATAATTCTAGAACAACTGCAACATGGCTGGTATATAATGAGGTTGAATTTGTGATGGGTCTGCGAAAAAAAAAAAAAAATATATATATATATTGCACTAGGTCAAAGCTGCGACACATTCTGCAGCAACAATAAAAATAATAATAATAATAAAATCAAGGGTTTTAGTTGGTCTGGAAAGATTAAAGACAATCAATAATTTAAGGGCTTTTTATTTACCCCCCATGGTCTCTATTCGTGTCGTACTGCTTTTGTTAAATCTGTTTCTCCGAGTTTCAGAAATATTTTGGGCCTTTTTTTTTTTCCTTTTAAGCATTGTTCTCTTTTAACAAATATTCTATACTTGAAACAGCACAGCTTGTTAACTATGATAGTAATAATATTATTAATAATCACTAGAAAATGCTGACTGACATTCAAGTCTGTTCCCCGGTGCATTCAACCTGGGGCTGGAAGGGAGCCTAAAAAAAAAAAAACAAACGAACGCTTCACTGGCGCCCTCAAGTGGCCAGCAGTGATATTATTATTGTTTACCAAGGTCGTCTTCATTGTTCGGGTTTTAATTCACCTTCTATAGAACATGAGCCAGGAATATCAGATGCCAAAAAAAAAAAATATTATGTCATTGTTATTCCTCAAGTTTATGGTACACAAATTCTGAAAATGATTGTAATAAGCGACCTGCAATTTTTATTTGATTTTTTCGGGGTTTTTTTTGGAGCTCTAAGCCTATCGATGATGTCACTCTTGAGGGGGTGAGGTAGGCGATGTGATGTCATCACGAGAATTAAGCCATTTCATTTAACTAATTACTCTCATTTACTTTTTTTTATTTTTTATTTTGATTCTAGTTGACCTTGTAAAATTTCATAAGAATTTGGTTTAATTTCAGCAACTTTTCTTGGCCATTCCCTTTAAGAGTTGAAAAAAAAAAAAGCAATTCCCTTTAAGAGTCGCACGGATATCATATGCAGGTAGGGCTTCTTAAAACTGAAAAAAAAAAACATTTAAAGGGAAGGCGATTTGTCTATTTTTTTTTTTAATCTGACTTTGTTGTGGGTTTTACAATCTGAAACCCGTTTTAATTCAGCACTATGATTAGAAGGCCAGTGAGCTTTAGAAATGTGTTTTTTTTGTGAAAAAAAAAAAAAAAATATTGTCTAGTTCCATTCATCCCTGATCCAAAGCACTTGCTTAAAAAAAAAAAAAAAAAAAAAAAGCACTTTTATAAGACCTTCTATAAAACCACGCTGGGGTTCTCTCCCTGAGCAGAACGGAGCGAGGGTATGAGGAGGGGAAGGGATGCATTGAAGAAACGTGCAGGGTGAGGGGTCATTTCAGAAGTCGTGTTCACACTTTGCAGATGAAGGTGTGTCCAGCCCTGAGGAATTCTTCCTGCAGGAAAGCGCTTCATGTGGGCAGCATTCGACAGCGACTCTGTGACCCGGGCAGTGTGTCCCAGGGACTCTGTGACCCGGGCAGTGTGTCCCAGGGACTCTGTGACCCGGGCAGTGTGTCCCAGGGACTCTGTGACCCGGGCAGTGTGTCCCAGGGACTCTGTGACCCGGGCAGTGTGTCCCAGGGACTCTGTGACCCGGGCAGTGTGTCCCAGGAACTCTGTGACCCGGGCAGTGTGTCCCAGGAACTCTATGACCCGGGCAGTGTGTCCCAGGGACTCTGTGACCCGGGCAGTGCGTCCCAGGAACTCTGTGACCCGGGCAGTGCGTCCCAGGGACTCTGTGACCCGGGCAGTGCGTCCCAGGGACTCTGTGACCCGGGCAGTGCGTCCCAGGGACTCTGTGACCCGGGCAGTGTGTCCCAGGGACTCTGTGACCCGGGCAGTGCGTCCCAGGGACTCTGCAGCACCCCCCCCCCGTGTATGGCACAAATCCGTTTCAGAGCAAAGGTGGATTTGCACTGTCGTGCTTCCTATCATTTTATTAAGAGTTGCCAAAAAAAAAGAGTAGAGAGAAATAAAAAATAAAAAATAAATAGACAGGACAGTCGACAACCGAGCCATAAAATTGCTGACAAAAAGTGAATGTACAGACCTTTGTAGAGCAAGTGGCTGAGTTTTTATTGGATCCATTACTTGAATTGAACCGATTCCCCCCCAACCCTCACCCCCAGTTTTCTAGTACATTTATCCTGACAGCTTCCATCATTACTGTTTACTCTTATAGCGATCTATCTATCACTGCCTCAGCTAGTCATAGCGTTAGGGTTAATGTTCCATGTGTTACCTTTAAGCCAGTTGGTTATCGCTGATCCAAATCATGTGGTCTGTATGCAAAGGGGAGTGATTTAAGGACCAGCCGCTGGGAGTCCTGCTGCGTGTTGCCTAGCAACAGGCTCCTAGGTGATTTCTGGTACTTCTAAGTGGCTAAGATTAAGAAGGGGTGTGGTTCCGCCAAGCGTCACTGTGGCAACAGGAAGTCCTGCACCAATCAAAGACTAGTTAAAAATGGTGGCACCTTGCATCGTGCATTAGGCCGCCTTATTCATTTTAAAAGGTTTTAGACAGGTGTGCTCTTTGTCCCATCGTTTATAAAGATTGCTGCTTATTCCTGGTGATGGTTACTTGTACCCCCTTCTGTAAACTAGCTCACCTGCACAACAAAAAAAAAAAGGAATGCAACTGAAAAAAAAAATTACTAAAAGCAACAAAAGAGATTATATTTAAAACTGCGACCAAATCTGAAAAGAAATCACTTGAAAGCACTGTAGTGTGTGTTTTGTTTTGTTTTCTCTGTTCAGACTTTTAAAGCTGAACGCTGTACTAAACTGCATGACTGGCAGCTGCACAAAACTGTAGGGTTGTTGCTATAAATTAAACAAGGAAAAAAAAGAAACCTGTTACACCTTAAAAACATGACCTGTGTGCAACCAAGGCATTTTACATTAGTTCTGCGTTTTATTAAAAATCACAACGTGTCTAATTTATATTAAACGTGCAAGACGTGTTCCTGTAAATATGTCCACAGAAGATGGAGAGATCACACTGACATTGCCTGTTTTACGCTAATGGATTTTGAGTGCTAAGTAAAGATGGTGTGCCGATCCTCCTAAGTGTCTTTTTAAGAACTATTTCTGGGCAGGTGTTAAATAAATCCATTGATTTTTTTTTTTTTTAGTGTGTTTTACAATCGATGGCAATGTGCTTCCGCTGATATTATTGACTCCTGCATCGAGGGTGTAAACGGACAATGAAAATCATATTGTAACAAAATTATATTTTCACTGCCGGCCTCGGTTGGGCAGCAAGAGAGAAAATTCTCTTCCGTTCGGCTTTTCAAACCCTCCGTGCGGAAGTCAGTTGATCGGTACTCCGCTGTAAAGGTGAAGGAAGGACAGCTTTTCTTGTTTTGGAAATCGACGCTGTTGACGAATGGGTTTATGAAATGCCTGCCGAGTTTCTGAAAGGCAGTTAGGAGCGCGGGTCCCGGCACGCCCCCTGGTGATAAGCGATGGCGCGTAGAGTAGAGAGCTTGAGAGTCCGATGTTCTCGTTACTTGATACTTGAAGGGAAATCTGCTTGGAGGCAAAGGTAGCAGATCCATCCAACGATAATCTTTTTATTTCAAAGTGTTTTTTTTTTTTTGTTCTAAAGCATTGGTGTTGCTCCAGTATATACACCAGGGCTTGACATTCTCACCAGTCCTGGGTTTCACAACTTGCCCTGCAGGTATGTTATCCAGGAACGTGATTTACTTGGTTCTCCGAGTTTGGAAAATATTCAAAGAGTGGCTGCAAACAGGAATCTGTTTTCCCTGTCCAGCAGCGAGCAGGGCTGGTGCTCTTCAAGCTTCATTGCATATCATTGAGATCCTTAATCAGTGTTGAATCCGTTTTATTGCAGAGATTGTGGGGCGGTGTTGGTTGGGGGGGGGTGAGAACTTTGGGCCTTACCTTGAACAGTTGATAAAACTGCAACATCAAACGATGGTGCCGCAGAAAAGTTGTGTGCCGCGTTTTGTTTGTAGCAGCTTTGTGCTGGAGGGGAGGGAGACTTTAAATTGCCAAGCCCATTAAAATAGAACGGAGCGAGTCACAGTGTTGATGTTGCTGTTCGCTGGAGGGTTCGAAAGATCTTAGTAACTCGGTACAAAGTCTCTAGAATTCGTTTTCCTTGTTCAACTGCACTGTGAAGTCCAGCCGGTGAAAGAATGAGATTCTACCTCCTGAGATCAGAGATCCCCATTGTAATATAAAGGCTGCCCCGCGAGACCAGCATCAGAGACGACGACGTTAATGCTGGGCCACCCTGTATCTTACAATTACATGGCAGGGTGTTTAATTTTTATTTTTTAAATGTTGTTCAAAAAACCAAAGGTGATGCATTTACAATAATGTGGAATTGGATCTTCACAAGCGCTTGTATCAAACTGACTTATGTTCGCTTGCAATCGTTTTTTTTTAGTTTTTTTTTAATGGTAGCGATGGAATTGCGTTTTGTTTATACAGCACTCTAATAATATTTTAATACTATTTTGCAGTCAAAAATCCCTGTCTGGCAAAAAAAAAAAAAACTACATTTTCCAAATTTCCAAAAAGAAGCCGCGTTGTATAAATAAAAACACATCTTCCTAAAAACTGGAACGTTTCAGTCAAATGTAATATTTGGTTCACAACCTGCTGAGCTGTTTCGTGGCTGGGCTTGCTAAGCACGTTGCTGATCAGTAAGAAGTCATCACTTCAATGGAAATCTCTGATACCTCTCTGACCTTGCCTGGGAGTACTGCTGTGTGCTGGACGATTCTCGCTGCACTGCCAGCCTGTAGGGTACAGAATTCGGACGAGCCAAAAAAAACAAACAAAGAAAAGCATTGGTGTGCATGGAGGACTGTTGAGCTGCTACGTTCAGATGTAAGATCTTTTAAATATTTATTACTCGGGGCAAGTTAGGAAACGGGGTCGCAAACTAAGAAAACAGTAACTCTTTTTTTTTTCTTGGTTTTGTTTCAGTGTGTGTTTAAAAGATGGGTTATAGTTTGAACCAGAATATTGGAAGCCACGACAGTGCAGTCAAACCCGCTTTTAATAGAACGGACACTCAAAAGTACAGTCTAGTCATAGAGGTCAGTACAGAGGGGAAGGAGTGGTTTCTCGTTTCGTTTAGGATGGGGGGTGGGGTTTGCATGTGTTTTTTTGAATGGCTGCAGTCCAGTGGTATTCCTTCACACGCTGTGAGTGCTGACGTTCTCACAAGTGCTGCTTTGGTTGTGAATGCGCCGTGCAGGGGAATCGCACTGTGGTCAGTAGTTATGTGGTTTTAAATTGGATTTTTGGTTGGAAACCAACAGCTCTCTCTGAGCTGCGTTTTCGAGGTTTGCAGGCAGGAAACTAAGCAAAGCAACTTGCAACTAAAAAAAATATATAGCGAACGCTAGTAAAGCATCAAACTTAAAAGTAACAAACAAATGCCTTACGTTTTAAGAAAATGACTGATTGGTCTAGAATTGGTATTTTACAGAGTCTTACGTTTTTTTTTTAAATATGCAATATCTCTTGCGTGCGTCTCCTTTTCTAAATCTTCCAAAATCTTTCCTGATGATGACGATAATAATAATGATACATTTAAAATTGCAGTCAAGTAGTGCCAGTCTTTGTTTTGATTTATATTTAAAATGCAGCCTTTTCTTTCAGAATTCAGGCAAGTTTATAATCTGTGCATTTAATCTATCTATCAATCAAATCTCTATATCTGTATCTATATGTCTATGAGCATACCTCCTGTATATTTCTGTTAGATGCTGCATCTTCACACAATATGCACACCAGCGTAGCCAATGCTCCATTTGACAGGATGGGTGAACAATGTGTGTAACTCAGACTGTGCTGGAAGACAGAAACTTAATGCATTTCTCTGCTTTTGCAAAAGCCTTTTATCTTTTTTGGGTGGTGTAATACAAAAGTGTTTCGGTTGTCTGGGAGGGAGAGGAAAGGAAATAGACATCAGGCAGACACATTGAAACACCAGGATCCCACTGTGTGTTTCAAATGCAGTCTGCATGTGTGCAGAACGCCCTGTGTGTTTCAAATGCAGTCTGCATGTGTGCAGAACGCACTGTGTGTTTCAAATGCAGTCTGCATGTGTGCAGAACGCACTGTGTGTTTCAAATGCAGCCTGCATGTGTGCAGAACACACTGTGTCTTTGGTCCCTGCTGGGAGATGTGGCAGTTTAGCATCTATGTTGAAGTCCGGTGTGGAAGCAGAGATGGGTCGTTCTCTTAAACCTGGCCTTGTTTACAGACCATCGTATTGCAAAGTCAGCTTTTTGTTTTAGTTTTAAATTTCTCTTAAAGGATTGTAGAATAGAATTGTTAACTGTTGCACTACGAAAAAAAAAAAAGTATATATATCTAGGAGAAGAAATATATCAAAACAGAGCCTTAAAAAGACTAAAAATTGCTATAAAGTTTTAAAAAAATTAAATTAAAAAAACACAAGTAAAAAGAGCAATATATTTTCAGTGCTTTTAAGTACTCAGTAGGAGAAACATTGCATTGTAATCTTTTGGGTGGGGGGCCATTACCAAAAACAGTGTAGCTGTGTGCATGTAATTATTATTATTATTATTATTATTATTATTATTATTAGTTTATTTAGCAGACACCTTTATCCAAGGCGACTTACAGAGACTAGGGTGTGTGAACTATGCATCAGCTGCAGAGTCACTTACAATTACATCTCACCCGAAAGACGGAGCACAAGGAGGTGAAGTGACTTGCTCAGGGTCACACAATGAGTCAGTGGCTGAGTTGGGATTTGAACCGGAGACCTTCTGGTTACAAGCTCTTTTCTTTAACCACTGGACCACACAGCCTCCTTAGTTGTAGTAGCTGTGAATTCACGGGTAGTTTTTTGAAGTAGTTGGTCTCTTCCTGTGTGTGTGTAATTGTAGTAGCTGTGAATGCACGGGTAGTTTTTGAAGTAGTCTCTCTTCCTGTGTGTGTAATTGTAGTAGCTGTGAATGCACGGGTAGTTTTTGAAGTAGTCTGTCTCTTCCTGTGTGTGTAATTGTAGTAGCTGTGAATCCACGGGTAGTTTTTGAAGTAGTTGGTCTCTTCCTGTGTGTGTAATTGTAGTAGCTGTGAATGCATGGGTAGTTTTTGAAGTAGTTGGTCTCTTCCTGTGTGAGTAATTGTAGTAGCTGTGAATGCATGGGTAGTTTTTGAAGTATTCGGTCTCTTCCTGTGCACATGCTGTAGCTCTAAGTCTCTTACCAAGGCGTTAACTCTTCACAAAGAGGTTTTTTCAAGTAGCGTAATCGTTTCATATCATCACTGAAAACTGTGTGTGTGTGTCAGTGTCATACAGCAGGGGACTCGCAGGCTTTGTACACGATACCTCCTTTAAAAGAGCCTGAAAAAGCAATTTTCTAAATCGATGATTGCGTAAACTGGAAGACCCGTTCTGTTGACAGAGTTTAAAGATGCTGCTTTCTGTCGCAGAGCTTCTGCAGTGCTGTCGTATGAGTATCGCAGGTCTGCTTGTGAAGCTCGTGATTAATTGCAATGCCGAGCTGATGGCTGGTTTTTCAGTGAGCTGGTATTGCAGGGAGTCCAGGTGGAAGGTGAAGTTTCAGGGAGGGTTAGGCAGCTGTACACAGAAGACACTGTTGATTTTCGCTTGCAGTTTCTTGCACATTTCTAACCCCACACTTGCATATCGCTGCCTCAATCTGCCTGTGGTAAACTGCTCAGAAATTGGTCATGGTTTTTTTTTACCAGCTGGATTGATTCAAAACCTCGCTGCCTTTTTAAAATACATATACCATATACAACCATGCATTTCAACAGGCAGTCTAGCTGCTGTATTATGCATTTACCCCAGTATCAAATCTACTTTCTGGCTGTCCTTCTCATAACCTCTTTTAGAAAGTGCCAAAAAACAAAACAAAATCTGGTGTTTTTATGCAGCGGCGTTTATGATGCAGTAACTGCACCCAGTTTTTAAATTTTTTTTTTTTTTTTAAATCCACTGTAAGGATAATGAAAGATTCCTCTGTGTGTGTGTGTGTGTGTGTGTGTGTGTGTGTGTGTGTTGGCCATGTGAAGAGATATTGAATTATTATGCATCTGTATGTGTTTGCTCATAACATGATCTTACTGCTGGCTTCTGCAGTGGTGCGAAACGTATATTTTGTTCTTTTTATTATTATTATTATTAATATTAATGATGGCGTACAGTTCACATTTATTGAGTATGGATTCACTGACAGTATTTGGTTAATTTTATTTATGCCTTTTTTTCCTCTTTGATTTGTCGATTTCAGCAAGACACTTTCTGATGTGCTGGTAGTTGCTGTTATTTTAAATCACATCGTTGTCTGAGCGTGGAGTATAGTATTGACAAGGGCTTCAAATGAAATGTAGCTTTATTTATTTATTTCCATACCAAGCACACCTCCTCTTCCTCCGCCTTGAACAGAAGAAGAAATCAATGAATAAATGAATGTGCAAAAAAAAAGACCCTCTACCTGCAAATCTATTACAAAAAGATGAATTATCAAAAGGGATGCAAAACAGAGAAGCCTATCGATTGTAGCTGCTGTGTTAGCGGTAGTTTTCGAATTCTCTAGCTAGATGCAATGTTTCTTTTTGTCCTTTTTTAATATCTGCATGCTGTGGTAACTTCCTCTGTGCGATATAGATAGATATATATTATAGCACAATTGTAATTGAAATCACTGTGGACAATTTGAATTAACTTTTCATGATAGTTTAGTTTACGTAGTGAAATTTACAACAGAAATAAAGTGCAATAATTGTATCTTTTTTCCCCAAAAGGTATCTACAGTAATAGTCACGTGAACTGGATCAAGCAAATACGGGATAGTTTTGACTCCTTTAAACTAAAAGTATACTGTAATATGAACTGTGTTTTTGATCAGAAAAAAAACAAAACCTGAACTATTGCTCCCACATACCTGCAGCTTAAGTTAACGTTCCTGTGTATCAGTTTATTAAGCGTGTGCGTGTGCGTGTGCGTGTGTTATACTTCATGAAGCTCAAGTTTGGTATTTGGGCTGCGTTGCTTTCTGCGGGTCTCTGTTTACTATGAAGCATGCAAGTGGAAAGACAGAATGAAGGCTGAACAGAGAACCAATGAGAATTCAGCGTCCGGATCAACCCAAGATTAGCTTTATTTTGAGTTTTCCTATAACAGTCTTGAGTGGAGTTAGCTGGTGTTTGAGAAGGTGCAGTATCGCTATATATAATGCACTAAAGAAAAACAATAAACTGAGCAAATGTTGCTTTTGACCAAAATTCTTGAGAGAAATATTTTGTTTCCTGTAAAATTGAATTTGCACATGATGATCTTGTTAAATCCTCCTTGCACCTCAATCACCGAGACTGACTGGGGTTCCTTGTGTGCAGCTGCTCCATCCACGTTTATCAACGCGTTCCCCCATGTTTCATGTCCTTTTTTGATGTGATCTATTAAAATGTTTGATGCACTGAACAATTCTAAACGTGGTCTTTCTAATTTTTATATCATTTTGAAGAATGACCAAAATGTAGCTCCATGTTCTGGCGTTTTTTTTGACAATTGGTCCATTTCTTCCTGGTCAAAGCTGCGTGGAGACCCGTAGAGTCTGAGACCCCTCACAGATTGCACTGCCCTCCGTTCTCTGTCTTAATGAATTACACAATTAACGGGGAAACAGGCTCACCTTCTGAGATCTGCTTGTGGTCTGTACCTGCTCACTCACCAGCTCTCCCCTCTTACCAGGGTCGGAGTGATAATACTGTGCCATGATAATCAAGGGGGTTTGTTTCACTTCACAACCTTCACTTGCTCAGCACTACTACCTCATCCACGGCATTTTCTTTTTTATTATGATCACGGTTACACTTGCACTTTTGGCAAAACAGCAGAAGTTCGGTAATACCGGTAAAAAAAAAATAAAGTATAGAAGGAGAGAGAAGTGTGATGGAGGAGAGATCCTAGCTTTTTTTTTTTTTTTTTATGCGTCAGTTGCACACAGCCTGAAGCTGATAGGTGTGTTATTCTGGGTTGGCTGAAATCCCACTAGCAATGGAGGGGTCATGCGTCCAGCTCTGAGCTGAAGTAGTTTCCTTGTGTATCAGTAGAGGGTGTGAGGATTGCATGGGGGGTGGGTCCGTGCTTGTGCGTGAACAGCCTTGCCTATTGTAATTGAAACCAGATTTGCAAGCGTGTTGAAAAACCAAGTGAAACGAATACTCGCGCGTTTTACAGACTTTCCCTCGGGCTGGTGGTGTGGTTTGATTTAGACCTGAACAGTTCCAGGGAATCCACCTGGTTGGAGAGTTTTCTTAGGGGCAGCCCTGGTTGATGCAATCCAGGGCTCTTAAACAAAATCCTGGTGTGGCTGATCAAATCAACCCCTCTGGGGTCAGTCGGATGAACAGATTCGATTCGTTTTAAACTTCGGAGGTTTCTGATTCGCGTGTGTGCTTATGGTCCTTGCATGCCTTGCTCTTAAAATGTAGTTTGCAATTATATATCATTTTATCGCTGCAGATGTGGTTTTCCTTGAGCTTGTGTGTGTGTGCATTTTTTTTTTTAAAGACGCTGGTTATATTTTCGTTGCAATTGCAGGCGGGTGATAAAGGGAACTGGTTTCTATTACCTGACAGGGACCTCGTGCATTTCTCATCAGAGGCGTCTTGAGTGCCACGTGGCTCCGGGTGATTTTGTTTTTCAGAAGGATGCTTTTTTTGTGAGTTCTAGTTTAGAAAGCTGGCGGGTGATGAGCAGGTGCGTGTCTGCGTTTTCATTTGGGACGCGTGCAAAGCGGGGCCGGTCATGCAAGCTGGGTGCAGTGCAGCTCGGGTTCAGCAGCGTCTCCATTCCTGTGAGGGGACTTCATCAGGACAGCTCTGTGTCCTTTCTGCCGTGGGAAGAACTGTCACTGTATACTAGCAGTACTGTAGCAAAGACGTATCAACTGGACTTGCGTATCTGGAGACGGCTGTTATAAAAATATATAAAATCCAAAAATCACATCTGGAAAGAAGGGGCACCGCAGATATCCTTAACAATAATAGAGAAAAAAAAACAACAGAAATAAATGCCAGTAATATTAGCTCTCTTTGTTTTATAAATACTGTAAACAAGATGTGTCTTATACTTATTATTATTCTATTATTCCTACCTCCATATATTAGTTTATTAATAATATATTCAGCTGAAATGTAATCTGTTTATTAAACTTTTTTTACCATCTACATTGAAGAAAAATAGTGTGTATATGTGTGTGTGTTTATATATATATATATATATATATATATATATATATATATATATATATATATATATATATATATATATATATATATATATATATATATATAATATATTGCAGACACACACACATCCGTACACACTGTATATCCAGTACCACTGCAATGTGAAGCCTCACTTTATTTATGAATTAGTCTTCTGTGCCTCCCCTCTGGGGCACGCTTAGTTCTCTTGGCTATTTTGGTGGATTTTAATTTTGATCCGTATCAAAGGAATTATATTACTATGTTCCAACCAGACAAAAAAAAAAACCAACCACAGGAGAGAGAAATACAGCCTGCTCTAATTAATAGCTTTTTATTTTATTTGGGTAGATGTTTTATTAAAAGGTAGTCTTCACTGTGTATTTAAAATAAAAACTACATCCGCAGGTTCCCCTAAAGTTAGCCTGATGCCTTAGCCCGACAGCTGGGTGTTACGCAGGGAAACTTGAAACATTATATTTACATCTTGACTCTCTCTCTCTCATTTATTTTTCTTTTCTCTCTTAACCTAGGAGAGCAGGTGGAGTCTTAGCTTCAGTCCTCAGGTATTCCTAAGCACAGTTACATGGTCTTGTCTGAAACTGTTCCACACGTCTGCGCAGACCCCTTGGACTAAGGTAACGCTAGGGGGTCCGAGTGGCTGTGAAACTAGCAGTAAGTGTTACCAGTCCCTCCGCGCCAGTGCTCCCCCTATCTAAAGCTGTAGTCGAGAGCCGTGGGTACGAGAGCGAGAGGCTGTGCTGTCTTATAACTAGTGCAGTGCTATGAAGGGGCTCTTTAAAGGAGGAGCAGGGGTGACGAGGGGTGTGGAAGGTAGAGGTGTGATCACATGCACGTCTGACGACAAGATAACATGCTGTTTAAAAAAATTTAAAAAAACCTGAGAAATGGAGTTAAGAAGTGGAGTAGCTCTGCTTTATGGGATACGGGTGACTGTTTATCTATCCAGCCTTACATTATATATATATAAACACAAAGAAATCCTTGCTTGGATAAAGCTTCCATTGTCCTTCTTGAAGCTGGGATGCCTGAATAAAGTGTCTCGATTTCCCACACAAGCCATTCATGATTTGCGTGAGAATGCAATTCTGAAAGCACTTTGCCTTGATATTTCATTGTGTGAGCTAGTGAATGGTTATTTGTTACAAAAAAAAAGGAAATAAAGGGTGTTATACATGTATTTAAAACTGAAAAGAATTAACAATAAATAATCTGCTTCTACTGTCTGTGAGACTTATACAAACAAATAAAAAAAAGAGAGGAATTCAAACTTGATATATTTTGTACAATGTTATGCTGCAGCCAACACATGTCTTGTAATTCAATATTGTGGCTTTGGAATTGGTAATGTTTAAATAAAGTGCTATTGCTTCTATCCCGGGTTCAGAATGGGTTTCTTTCTGTGTCAGTATTTTAAACCCTCGTCCAGCTCGACACTACAAACCAGAGGGGTCCAATGAAGTGGCCGACTCGCATTCTGATCAGCAACAATCACACTTTATTGATTTCTGATTTACAAAATGCTTCAACACATCCGTTAACAATCTCGTGTGTGCGTCTATACAAAACGTAATAATTCACAGGGTTGTTTGCAGTGTTTTTTTCCCGTCACTTTGGATTGGTGCTCGGCGTTGGTTATGAACGCAGAATGGGATCACCAGCTCAAAGTTACCTTTCTTCATCCTGATCTCGCTTAAGAGCACGATAACATCGCGGCGCGAGGCCGTTCAGACCGTCCTGAACTCGTCTGGTTCAGAGCAGCTGATGGATCTCAGAACTGTGCCGGGTCTGTAAGGATCCAAGTGATGCTGCCTCAACACCATGACGAGGCTGCCCTGTGAAGACGTGTCTCCTCCTCGCTGTCCTAAGTGTGTCTCCACCTGATTTCCAACCGGGTTTCCTCTGCACCCCACTTAAAGTATTAGTTTGGGTTAACTATGGCCCCCCTCCCAGAATTTAATAGTCCTGTAAAATCAAGAACAGCTAACATCATTTTAAAAAATATATTTAAAAAAATTAAAATGTTATTTCTTTTAAAACGACCTTTATAAAAAAAAAAAAAATCAAAGTAAACACCTTGTGTAGAGTCTTCAGAGAAATCCATATGACAGCAGCAATACCCTGAGCCTTCCTCCCCACTGCAGCAGCGACAGCGTGAACATGCGATCCTTCCTGATGCAGGGATGATGATCTGGGGTTAGGAGTAAAGGCATGCACAATTTGACAAAAAAAAAGTGCTGTGCAAAAAGAATGAGGAGCATCTCCGAGTCCCAGACAGACGATTGTTTTTCAGCCACTGTGTTCCGTGTTCCATGCGGCTCTCCGAGGCTAGAAGTCAACGTTGAGGATGATCTTATCCTCGAACACAGCAATGCACAGCATGAGGGCGCCCCCTAGCAGCAACCCCAGGTGCTGCAGCAGGAGGCGCTTTGGTTTTCCCTGAGAGGAAGATTCTCCGCGAAGCATCTCTGGAAGCTGAAAAAAAAAAAACATTAAAACAAGCATGATTAGTAAGACCTGTATGGTGGGGCTAATG
Organism: Acipenser oxyrinchus oxyrinchus; assembly: GCA_030684275.1. Classification (NCBI taxonomy): domain Eukaryota; kingdom Metazoa; phylum Chordata; class Actinopteri; order Acipenseriformes; family Acipenseridae; genus Acipenser; species Acipenser oxyrinchus. Next base: position 374,761 of record CM060299.1, on the reverse strand, counting down.
AAGCTTGTAGTAAAACCTGGAACGGGTGGACATGCTCTGCAGCAGGAGTCTTGTTTCCATCCCTGGAATGATAGCACAGTTTTGTCTTCACAACTTCAAAAGCCTTTTTAAAAATAGCATTAAAGTAAACAAAGATTAGCCCCAGTCTCAAGTTGTAAGCCGTTGCTTTATCAAACCTCTTATCTGGCGCTTGGTGCAAAGTACAGAGCAAGCGAGCCTCTCCGTGAAAGAACCCACTTCACCGCACGCTCAGTCCCTCTCCGCCCTGAGCAGCTCGGAGCTGCAGAGCGGGTTTCATCGGTGATCCGACTGAGCTGAAAAAATCTCACTCGGTTACTAAACGCAGCCAGTGTAGCACACGGTCCGTTTACTAAATCGACAGGGACTGTGCTATCGATCCTGCTGACCACGGCCCCCGGGGAGGTCAAGCTGACCCGCTGTAGGGCTGGCCTTCGTCTCGCAGCGTGAACAGGGGGTGTAACGTACGTACCATGTCCACGAGCGCCACGTAGATGAACATGCCTGCGGTCAGAGAGAAGATCCAGGGAGTGACCTCGCGGGACTGCTGGCTGACCCCCACGCCCACCAGCATCCCCAGAAACCCCAGCACAGCCGAGAGCAGACTGACCAGCAGCACCCTGCACAGGGGCAGGCCAGCCTGCAGCAGCACCGCGAAGTCTCCTGAGGAGAGGAGAGAAGGGGGAGAGGGAGCGATCGTTAGTAATTCTCATTTGACCCGTTATAGCCGCTCCCCCCCGCCTCTCCTTTTACCACCCGAGTAAGAAACAATTAGTGCTGCTGCAAAACTCTCCTTCACAAGTCGGGCCACCTAGGGGACTCTCAGCAGCATTACACCTTCCTTGATTCCTTTTCATTCTCCACTCGCTGAGAGGAGGGATTTAAACATGAGATTTCCTGGAGCCCAAGCTGGTCTCCCTGAAGGTGGGCCGACGTGGAACGTACCAAGTTCGTGGGGGAGCTCGTGGCAGAACACAGCCACGCTGGTGCTGAGACCTCCAACCACACCTTGAGAGAAAGCAGCTCCTGAGACAGACAGACAGACAGACAGACAGACAGACAGCATTTCACAGGGTTCAGCTTCGCAATTATTGCATGGCTTTTGCACAGAGGTTTTAAAACAGTTTCACAGACGCAGATTGGCGCGAACCCCGGACTCCCCTTACATTAAGGTACCAATAACCCCGATATGCCTACTGCCCTACATCCAGGTCACTCAGAAATACAATGCAATCATACCTGGGTTAAGACCAGTGCTCACTGGTGCCTGGGGGAGACCGGTATTTCAATGTTTAACAGAGATGTGCAGCCGCAGGAAGAAGGAGAATAACTTTAATAATTATAACAACAATAACACTTTTCATAATTCTAATATTAGCCGTGCTCTGTCACCTATGGCCAGTCCGTCGGTGAAGTTGTGCATCCCATCCCCCATGATAACCATCCAGGCCACACTGCCAATGCCAGCGTCCTTCAGCCCCTGCACACTGTGGGAGTGGGAGTGGGAGTGGGAGTGGGGAGTGGTCTCTGCCGTTCTGCACCCCAGGCTGCCCTCTCTCCGCAGGGGCCCCCCTGCCGACCCGCCCTCCTGGTCCAGCGGAGCCCCGCTGAGCCAATCAGCTTCTGCAGGAAGGGAACGCGTTAGAGCAGGGAGTCCAATCAGACACGGCCCTGGAGGGCATTCGTCCACTCCAGCAGCCTTGAACAGCCAGTAACACGAGAGAATGAATGACTGCAGGGGCTGGGGGGGGGGTGTCAGCTGATTCCTTTAAAACAATTTAGAGCAGGGTTTGGAGCAAAAAGGCCAGGAGCGAGTTTCTGCGCGTGCGGAGCGAGTCTCGCTGCTCGGGGAAGGCAGTAGAATCAGAGATGTGGGGGGAGGTGCGCAGAGAGACTGAAGCAGGTACCCGCTGCGGCCTGGCTGGGACTGACTCACCTTGCTGCCCTCTCCGCTCAAGCAGCTTCAGGTCCAGCTCCCCCTGCTGGTGGGAGTGAGCAGGCTCCTGCTCGCTGGCCTGTCTCCCGCGCTCCTGAGAGAGAGAGAGAGACGAGACTCAGTCCTGGCAGCAGCTTCCCAGCCCCACCTCACCAACGCCAGGCTAAATCAAACTCCACACAGGGAAGGAACAAACCCACAACATCTTCTGTCAGACCAGTTGCTTTCCCACCAGGGTCTGAGATAAATTCCAACTCCCTTTCTTCAGATTCCTTTTTAAAAAAAAAAAATCAATTCTCAACTCCCATTCCCTATCAATCAATTCCAAGGGCTTGAAATTGGAATTGAAAAAAAAAAGAAACTGACCACTGACAACTGGTTCTCCCCTCCCCCTCTCCCTCTCCCCTCTCCCCCTCTCCCCTCTCCCTCCCCTCACTCACCCCTTGACCCTTGTGTCGCCGCAGCCCCATCATGCTCTCGATGGTAAACAGCAGGTATGCGCCCCCCAGCACACACAGCCCCTTCAACACAGAGTCCTCGACCCCGGAGCCAGCCTGCCCCTCCTCATGAGAGCCCTGCTGCGCCTGTGTAGCACGGGGGGGGGGTAAGAGGGAACAGCAGACAAACCACACACAGGGGGGTGAGAGGGAACAGCAGACAAACCACACACGGGGGGGGTAAGAGGGAACAGCGGACAAACCACACACAGGGGGGGTAAGAGGGAACAGCAGACAAACCACAGATTAGGACCACACTTTGAAGGCTTGGGGGTCACAACAGGTAATTAAAATCCCCACTCCCTGAACCCTGCATCACAGTTAAGAGTTTCTCAAAATTCCAGCACGACATACATATATATTTATGTTTAATAGCAGTTCCTGAGCACAATCCATTTACAGTAAAGATAGCATGTCAGGTGTCGGGCGTCTCTTCTTATGAAACAGACCCCCTTGCACCGGATTTGCAGAGGGTGGGGTGTACCTACGTGAGGGAGGAGGTGCAGCAGGGCGTCCCCGCACAGCGTCCCCACTGCCAGCGCCACCAGGAAGGACAGCAGGGAGCGGAAGGAGGAGCTGGTGAGGAGCGGGACGAGGGAGAGCGCGAGGAGAGAGGGCACACTGATCACTGTGAGAGCTACCGAGCTCCAGAGCAGTGCTGCGAGAGAGAGAGAGAGAGAGATAAAGACACGACCCAGCGAGCAGCCTGAACACACAGACACGACCCAGCGAGCAGCCTGAACACACAGACACAACCCAGCGAGCAGCCTGAACACACAGACACGACCCAGCGAGCAGCCTGAACACACAGACACGACCCAGCGAGCAGCCTGAACACACACAGAGAGAGATAAAGACACGACCCAGCGAGCAGCCTGAACACACAGAGAGAGAGAGATAAAGACACGACCCAGTGAGCAGCCTGAACACACAGAGAGAGAGAGAGAGACACGACCCAGTGAGCAGCCTGAACACAGAGAGAGAGAGAGAGACACGACCCAGTGAGCAGCCTGAACACACAGAGAGAGAGAGAGACACGACCCAGTGAGCAGCCTGAACACACAGAGAGAGAGAGAGACACGACCCAGTGAGCAGCCTGTGTCTGTCTGTCTGTGCGTCTGTCTGGCTGTCTGTGAAGTCTCGTCTGTGTCAATCTTGGGATGGAACCCATAAATGTATAAACGAACATGACTCAGGGATGGAAATAAAGACTTGTATTGCGTAGCCCTTTCACCCATTCCTGGTTTTGCTATGAGCTTGATTAGCCCCAGTGTAGCCGGTAACAAGCTCAGGAGTGTTTTATTAAACAGATTAAAACCAGGAATGGACCGCGCGGCTATGCAACGGGAGTCTTATTTCCAGATCTGCCTTATCTAAGGTACTAGCAAGTCATCCGAGACCAGAGCCGAGATTCGGCTCTTTGCAAAAAGCAATGAAATAACGGTTGGTTTGTTTCAGAGCTGCTTTCTGTCCGTCGGTTTTTTCCGTACCCCACAGGAAGGACACCCGTTTCTCCAGCGACGTCACTTCCAGCTCGTCGCGGTGGCGGATGCAGACGCGGCTGTCGATCTGGTAGAGCAGGGCGGGGCACAGGAAGGTGAACAGCGCGGGGGTGATGGTTTCCGCCTCATCCAGGCCGAAGTTCACCAGGAGCTGGGACATGTTCAGACACTGCGGGGGGGGGGTTTAGGGTAAGGGTGCGACCCGTTAAAACATCTGCTTCAAAAAGGTTCAATAAAACACAAAAAAACAAGCCCCACTCTGTCACTCTCTCTCAGGGGCCTGTTGCGGGGGGGGGGCTCTATTTATTCTTTGGTTCTGTATCGGGGGGGGAGGGGCGGTTCCCCCCGGTTCCGGACTCACGTTTTCGTGCAGGTGGTTCTCCACAGGGTGATCGAACACAAACAGGTTCTCGAACCCGCCCTCGCCGCTCCTCCCCTGGAGGTCCCCTGGTATCCCAGGGTGCACCGCTGTGCTGCCGGCCCGGCTCCACACTCTGACCGGGTCCGGACCCTGGCCGGGCTTCATCCTGAAAGGGTTAGGAAAACGCGTGTCTTATTAAACTGAGAGTAAATCCAGGAACTGCTATGCAATGAGAATCTTAACTCCATCCCTACTGTGTAACCAGCTTTACAATGTGGGGGGCAGAGATTCCTCTCAGAGTCACAGACTGTTCTTGCTGTGAATCGGGTGAGCTGAGAGTCCTCTCTCACAGTCACAGACTGTGCTTGCTGTGAATCGGGAGAGGTGAGAGTCCTCTCTCACAGTCACAGACTGTGCTTGCTGTGAATCGGGAGAGCTGAGATTCCTCTCAGAGTCACAGACTGTGCTTGCTGTGAATCGGGTGAGCTGAGATTCCTCTCTCACAGTCACAGACTGTGCTTGCTGTGAATCGGGTGAGCTGAGATTCCTCTCACAGTCACAGACTGTGCTTGCTGTGAATCGGGTGAGCTGAGATTCCTCTCTCACAGTCACAGACTGTTCTTGCTGTGAATCGGGTGATCGTGTTACCTGGGTGGCTCTGGAGGCTGGGTGGAAGCTGTGTCTCGCAGGGGGGGTGCTGCGGGGGGGTCCCTGCGCTCCGTCTCCTGCGGGGGGTTCCCGGCGTGCTCGTGCGGGGGGTGGGAGTGCACGTGCTTGTTCTCCTGCACCTCCAGCATGTCCAGGTGCAAGACGTGGTCGTGGCCCAGCCCCTCGTGGCTGATCTCCAGCACACTCACCTCCCCCAGACCCAGGCTCCCCAGCAAACGCTGCAGCCCCCCGAACGACAGGGTCTCATTCTCCCCGTACTGCAGGAACAGCCTGCGCAGGTAATAGCCCTGGTCAAGGACAGCAGCAGAGGAAGCACGGAGTTAATAAAACACTCCTTTCTTTTTAGAAAGGCTTTCTCATGGGTTGTAAAGGAAACCCTGTCCCACATCCTCACCTGCTCTTCAATAGCCTCTTCCACAGGACTCAGGACCCCCCTGACCCTCTCTGTGCTCGATTTGAGGACCCCCTGTCCCGCTGTCGTCGAGGAGCCCCGATCCTCCGAGCGGTTCCGGTCCAGCTGACCCCAGCAGGCACCGATCTGGAGGAGCAGCAAGAGAGGGGCGAGGTATCCCAGCATGCAAAGCGGGGCCAGTCTTCCGGACGTGTTCGGAAGCAGCGATGTCATCTCGCCTCTGCAAAGCGACTAAATAAATACATTAAAAAAAAAAAAAACACTGTCAGATTCAACCTGCCCTCCTTTCTTACACCAAGCGCGACCCTTTCGTTCAGGCTCACCACACAAACCCCTCGTTAGAAACGTGTGCAGGATTTCAGCAGCGCAGAGCTAAGGAAGGCAGCTCTGCAGTCAGGTGGCACAGCACAGATAAAACCAGAGGCTGTTTCTGATACACCAGTCTGTGCATGTGACCTCATCTTTTCAGGGTAATGCATCTGTTAATTGGTCGCACTTGGATAATTAGTGCTGCAAGAATTCAAAGTAAAAACAGGCACTTACAGTTTCTTGGAGTAAAAGCGCACAGAAAACTTTGGAGATTCTTCCAGTCCCTTTTGTTCAGTCGTTGATTTACACCGATTCTCTCACAAGCGCGCACACAGCGGTCCTGTGCTGTCAGGATTCGGGAGACGATTCCCTTCAGGGCAAGGTCTGACTGAGTCCATAAAACCTGTCGAGCAGGCGCGTCAAGTTAATGTTGCACCCGGGCAGGAGGCAGGAATAAACAAAGGTGCTGCGTGCAAGAGTCCACAGCAAGATCGTGAAGAAACGAAACGCCAGCTCCTTTAAAACATGACTTCAAAACACCACCACCACACACACACTGACACACACACACACACACACTGATACACACACACGTGCAAGAGTCCACAGCAAGATCGTGAAGAAACGAAACGCCAGCTCCTTTAAAACATGACTTCAAAACACCACCACCACACACACACACACACACACACACACACACACACACACACACACACGTGCAAGAGTCCACAGCAAGATCGTGAAGAAACGAAACACCAGCTCCTTTAAAACATGACTTCAAAACACCACCACCACGCACACACTGATACACACACACACACACTGATACACACACACACACGTGCAAGAGTCCACAGCAAGATCGTGAAGAAACGAAACGCCAGCTCCTTTAAAACATGACTTCAAACCCCCCCCCCCCACACACACACACACACACACACACACACACACACACACACACGTGCAAGAGTCCACAGCAAGATCGTGAAGAAACGAAACACCAGCTCCTTTAAAACATGACTTCAAAACACCACCACCACACACACACACACACACACACACACACACACACACACGTGCAAGAGTCCACAGCAAGATCGTGAAGAAACGAAACGCCAGCTCCTTTAAAACATGACTTCAAAACACCACCACCACGCACACACTGATACACACACACACACACTGATACACACACACACACACACACACACACACACGTGCAAGAGTCCACAGCAAGATCGTGAAGAAACGAAACACCAGCTCCTTTAAAACATGACTTCAAAACACCACCACCACGCACACACACTGACACACACACTGATACACACACACACACACACACACACACACACACACACACACACACTGATACACACACACACACACACTGATACACACACACACACACACTGATACACACACACACACTGATACACACACACACACGCACACACACAGTGATGCCTCGTTGAAGTGAACGAGTGTGTTGAAGTGTGCGCAGGGTGTTTAGATTCAGGAAGGAGGGCTCGTACTCTTAACCCTTTCACTGCTGCCTCCACGTGCTTTCCCACCTTCATTGGGGTCACGCTAAGCGCTCGACTCTGCACAGCAGCAGGTGTTTGGGTTCAAACCGTTTCCTCAGTAACCTCATCCATGAATCCCTACAGCAGACAGGCGAAGCAAATTAATATAAACTCTTCAGGACAGCAGAGGAGCGATTCTGCAGACACCCCCTCTGAAACGAGGTGGCTACGACGGAGCTCTGCGTTACAGAAAGCACTCCAGGGAGATATGAGGCTTCAAAAACCAGCAGAAAAAACAGCCAGGTGAGGGATGGGGCATTTACACGAGGATGTGCTGCGTGTGGCAGGTTTGCACGAATGGTTTTGTTAAGGGAACGCCACCATGCCTCCGCAGGTCACATGAGCTGTAAATATCTACCTGAGCTCTCTTGCTCAATCGCACGGCTTATCTGTACCCAGGTCGTTTATCAAGGTCAGGGTGGTTCAGTTCAGCGTGACTGCCTGGTAAACACACACCTACCAGAGCTGGGTCAACTAAAACTAGAATCACAATGACAGCACAAGCGTGTGCGTTCCAGTTCCAATTCCAATTCCAATTCCAGTTCCAGTTCCAATTCCAATTCCTCTCCCTATGCTCTCACTGTGCTGCGGGGTGCATTGTAAGATCGAAGACAAACATGATTTATTATCTGAAGGGTTATTTATTACAAAGCATTCTGTGTGAACTGAGCTGATGACGGTAGCGGTGCCTCTTCATCGCCAGCACCGGCAGGATGAATGCAGTCTCACCCGGAGGGGGGGCGCTTTTAAACGCACAGCCGCTCACTGCACCCTCTAGTGGCGACTCGGAGTTTCTGCACAGCGCGTGTGTATTTGGGTCCAAGGGACCAGTGGATCGCAGCGACGGGTTTAACCTCTTCCACGCGGACAGAAGAGCATTTAGCATCATTTGACATGCAATGCGCGTGTTCGAGATTTGTGTACAACGCCTGTGCAGAGTTGGTAAAATAAAATATATATATATATATATATATATATATAAATAAATAGTTTTTTTTTTTTTTACAGAGAAGTCGTGTGTATGCAAGTAAACAAAAAGTGAACTGAATACAAACAAACAAACAAATAAACAAATAAATAAATAAACTTCTATGCGAAGCAAACAGAACTCAACGCCAGGCTGTGAAAACAGTGTTAAGTTAGTTTAATAAACGGCCAGGGGGCGCACGAAGCAATGCTATGCTGCTCGACTAGTTGGACGGTCCGGGTTGACCAAGCGACGACAACAACCACCCGCCCATTTCTTTCGCAGTTAAAACTCTGAATCTAAACTCACTTGATAAGCACGACACGCTGCCTCCTAGCGTTATCGAAAGCCTCGATAAAACAGAACACGCGTAATGAAACATGCACGCATTTTCGGTGCGCGTTGTATCTTCTTGTGGCGGTTGTATTAGTCTTACCTGGTGAGGGACTCCGCTCGTCAGCCGGGCAGTATCTTCACAGAGTGGCAAAGGTCACGCCTACTTCAGGCTGCACGGTAGAGCCGCGCCCGGGTCACAGGTCGTCTTTATTTGTGATTAGACTTTTGTTTTCCTCAGTTTTCAGCAGGGGGGTCCGCGCATGCATATATATATATATATATATATAAAATATGTGTTTGAAAACAGATGCATTTACATGCATATACACAGTGCTGTAAATACATGTTTTAAAAAAACCACGCAAATTAAACATGCATTTTTAAAAATAGTTATTTTATTTAAAAACAGCAAACTAAAATAAAAGCCGTGACACTGCAACGGAGAGTCTCGTGCTCTTCTGTAACCGGGGGACGTGCCATGACGTCACAACAGAGCGTTAATACAGTTTACAAGCCAAAGAGGTCCGTTAGCGCCCTCTGCTGGCGTCACAGCGAATCACAGGAGTGACGTCAGCGCCGAGCAAAAACCCTTTTCATCCAAGCTGCTCCCAAACAGAGTGAAAAAGCCACAGGAAATCGGGAGTAAATAAAACCAGACTTCTTAAAAGAGCGATCCGATCCAACCGAACTGCAGCTGGGCTTTTAGAGCATTTCACAGCACCGGGGAACCGCTGCTCTGGGTCAACATTCAGTTGAAATATTTTGATTTGTCCAGAAACTGTCGCAAATTTTTAAATTTTTTTTTTTTTTTTAATTAAATAAGAAAATGACTCTGGGAGTTTTGACACCTCCATATTATGGGATAGAAGACCGTTCCCGCAGCAACAGTGCACACAAAGATGAATGTGTTGATTTTCTTGTGCAGTGTAAAGCGAGCATTTAAAACGCTGTTTAAAAGAGTGAGGAGCTGGCTGCCGACACAGGGGAGTTATTCTGTACTGTAGATAATCCGCACGTTACAAATTAAACATTACAACAACTAAAACACTGCCAATTAACTTCTGGGGTACTAAAATAAGTTTTTAAGGTCAGGGGCGTGTCTTCGGACAGCGAGTCCTCACACACACGCACGCACGCACGCACACACACACACACACACACACAGAGAGAGGGGGAGGGGACGGACTGGTTTACCACACCTGAAAGGGTTAATAAACTCTGGGTGTGCAGAAGCCCTGGAATATCATGGCTTGGTATCTTTAGCTGTAGCTGTCCTTTCAGGTCCAGTCATCTGCACTGTAATAAACCATTCGGTGCCACTTGTGTTTGTAATAAACCTCGCTGGGTTTCACAAATTCAGCTGGTGAGTGTTGGGGGTCCTTGAACCCCCCCCTATAAGGGATGGGGTTGGGGGGGGTGCTGGTGAGAGAGGGGGAGCGGCGCGCCCCTCAATCAATCATCTTTTAGCAGTGCGTCGGGTCTCCTTCCCGTTACTGACCGCCGGACCCGCCCCAGAGGCAGCTGCTGTCTGGTGATTGGTCGCCCTTCGCCCACTGTTCCTGCCTCCTTGCTGCGGATTGGTGGAGCTTCCTGGCGCTGGGGCGGTGACTCCGTTCTCATTGGAGGTCTCGGCTGCTGGAAAACAAGGTGGAAATGAACACTGTGCGCGTGCGTGCGTGTGTGTGTGTCGCGTCGCGTCGCGTCGCGTCGCGTCGCGTCGCGTCGCGTGTATGTGCGCGTGTGTGCACGTGTGTGTGAGGGTGTGTGTGTGCGTGCGTGCGTGCGTGCGTGCGTGTATGTGCGCGTGTGTGCGCGTGTGTGTGTGTGTGAGGGTGTGTGTGTGTGTCTCACAGTCTCCGCTGTGCTGTCGCCTCACCTGGATTCACGCTCGCAGATCCATTGTTCTGATTAGATGATCCACTCTGGTCACTCAACACCTGAAGCAGGTTTAAAAGCAGTTCAGTGAGCCTGCAGTGCCCGTTTTCCCCGCTCCTCCCCCCCCTTGTCAACGACACTCTGGAGGTGCAGCAGTGTGGAGCAGCCCTGCTGGTCCGAGCGAATCCCAGCCCCCAGCCGGTATTCTCTGTGCTGGCACTCTGTGTTAGAGGAGCTGCTGAGCCCATCCACCCGCCTGCTCCCCACTTTACAATGCTTCCCTATGCTTTACCAGACCTCTCTGTGCTTTACCATACCTCTCTGTGCTTTACAATGCTCCCCTATGCTTTACCAGACCTCTCTGTGCTTTACAATGCTTCCCTATGCTTTACCAGACCTCTCTGTGCTTTACAATGCTTCCCTATGCTTTACCAGACCTCTCTGTGCTTTACAATGCTTCCCTATGCTGTACCAGACCTCTCTGTGCTTTACAATGCTTCCCTATGCTTTACCAGACCTCTCTGTGCTTTACAATGCTTCCCTATGCTTTACCAGACCTCTCTGTGCTTTACAATGCTTCCCTATGCTTTACCAGACCTCTCTGTGCTTTACAATGCTTCCCTATGCTTTACCAGACCTCTCTGTGCTTTACAATGCTTCCCTATGCTTTACCAGACCTCTCTGTGCTTTACAATGCTTCCCTGTGCTTTACCAGACCTCTCTGTGCTTTACAATGCTTCCCTATGCTTTACCACACCTCTCTGTGCTTTACAATGCTTTTCTATGCTTTACCAGACCTCTCTGTGCTTTACAATGCTTCCCTATGCTTTACCAGACCTCTCTGTGCTTTACAATGCTTCCCTATGCTTTACCACACCTCTCTGTGCTTTACAATGCTTCTCTATGCTTTACCAGACCTCTCTGTGCTTTACAATGCTTCCCTATGCTTTACCAGACCTCTCTGTGCTTTACAATGCTTCCCTATGCTTTACCACACCTCTCTGTGCTTTACAATGCTTCCCTATGCTTTACCACACCTCTCTGTGCTTTACAATGCTTCCCTACGCTTTACATGCAGTTCAGAGTTACGCACCGTCTGGTTTGTCTGGGAGACGTACTCCGGGTTGGGTTCACTGAAATTCGGCACTTCCGAGTACACCATGCAAAACCTGGGGTGGAGGAAACACAGGGGGGTCATGCATCCAGGACTGGAAGCGCCGCTGCGGTCCTGATTTATTTATTGTGAACATCCCCGCCTCAGATTAACCTTATAAAAAAAGACCGCAGGGTTTTAAGACTTACTCTCCGATCTTCTGCAGCTCTCCCCCTCTCCCAGTGTACAGAGTCAGGCATCCTTTAAACACAGCGGCGTACCTGAAACACAGAGAGAGAGAGATGAAAGAGAACAAGGCGACGCTGTACAAAACGCTGGTGACAGTAAACGAAGCAGGATGGACGCGCCGCTGCTGGTACCCTTTGGTGAGCCGGATGATGTCTCCAGTCTGTATCAGCGCTCCCACCTCGTCCCACACAGACATGCTGATGCTGCCCGTCTTGTCAGCCACTCTGCAGGTCCGCACCTCGTGGCCGTCCTTGGTTTTAGTGACGCGACCTTTCAGAGAGAGAGTGAGAGAGAGAGAGAGAGAGAGAGAGAGAGAGAGAGAGAGAGAGACACAGAGAGAGAGAGAGAGACACAGAGAGAGAGAGACAGACAGACACAGACACACAGAGAGAGAGAGAGAGAGAGAGAGACCCGGTTACAACAACGCAGCCCAGGAATGACGTCATCCTCAAACTCTCACGATCAATCCCTGTTTATCAATTCCGATTCCCCATTCCTTTTTAAAAAAAATGCATTCCGTCACAGGAACTGAAAATATCAATTTGTTAAAACATCAATATTTTCAATATGATGTTCTAGAGACTTTTTTTTTTTCAAAACCTTAAATGGGACACTTCAAAAATAAGAGAGACAGAGTGACCACCTGGCTGCGCCGTTTCCAGCGCGGCTCTGCCCCGCCCCTGTGCAGGTGTGCGCTCACCTGTCTCCAGAACGATGAATAACACGTTTACATTCTTCAGCCCCGGTTTGATGTCCTTCACGTGCGTTTCCGTGCTCATGTTTCCGGTCCCACCCCCCGGGCCAAGACCGTCCAGGATTCAACCGGCTCGTCTTGAGCTGTGAAACTGAAAAATAAACTAATAAATACATGCATAAAGAAATAAACACAAAATAATTATAAAAATAAACTACATAGATAGAAATAAAATGACACCAATGAAATACAACACAATTGATTGAGGTTGTGGGATTACTATTATTATTATTATTATTATTATTATTATTATATCCGTTTCTAATCAATTAAACACGTAATGACACCATGTGACCTGCGAGATGTAATCTTATTTGACAGTTATTATGAGTATATATAGTATAAATATTTAGTGGCATGGCTGATCCTTTCCCGTAACTTACCTTCAGCTGGGGGTGAATCTCTCAGTCTGCGCTACCCGGTCAGTATGGTCTAACCCCCCGGACTCAGAGAGCAACACGGGCGCCTCGTTTACAGTATGTGTGATTTAATGCAAAAAAAAATACAGACCACAGCGCAGTGCTACTGCTCCGCCTTCAATTGCATCCGTTTGATTAAATGCAAAAAATATTCAGTGTGGAAATACAATTAATTATTCATTGATTTTGCTAGTTTGCTTTCATGACATCTGCAGAGCAAAGCGTCAGCACGCCTCCTGCGTGGCCCCGCCCCACGGCCGTTCACGCTAACCAATCAGGTAGAAGAGCCGGGGTCCGCGCACGTTCTAAAGCGCGACACCTGAGTTCCAAGTGCAAGGAGCGACGATCGTGTTCCTGATTGGAGGATTCGGTCATCAATCTATAACAGATGGGGGGCGTTCGCCACGCCCCCTGGTTGCGTAGCAGCGGGGCTCAGAGCCCGGATCTCCCGTAGAGAGAGTGACGGCAGCGCCATGGAGGGGTCGGCTTTTTAAATTGGGGATTTAAAAGCAGCCAGACCCGGGACTCGTGGAAAACCGTACAGATCAGGTACGCCTCTTAAACCAGTCACCGCCGCTGATTGCTTTAACATTGTGGGATTTGGATGAGAAATCGTTATTGTTTTGGTCAGCGGTGGCAGTGGTCAGCCCGAGCGAGTGCGTTCCACACTGGGAAGGTATCTGTAGGAAAGTTCGCGGTCCCGATAGAGGGCGGAGACAAAAAACCAGGCCCCTTGGAGCACAGGGATCAGATAGTTAAATAAATAAAAAAAGCTCAGCGTTGTGAATTTATTCATCTTTTCACAATTCATCTCTGTTTTCATTTGGTTAGAAGATGCATTATTGTTGTCGCGGGTGTGGGGTTGCGTTCTTTGAAGCATTAATATCGTGAATGACGTTGTAGTGGAAATGGCAATATTATAATATTAGAATGTTATTGCATCGAGGTTTTAAACCGGCTTTTAATTTCTCCACCGTGAAAAATACAAACGAGGACTATCGCTTCAGGTGTATGCTATTGCCAGCCACTTACTCGTCGCTATTATTATTATTATTATTATTATTAATTATTATAAACCCTGTGTTTAAACCTGTAGCTGAATATATTTGTCTAACGGGTTGTCTGTTTTGGTAGCCAGATCGTTGGGTCTATATTAGATTGGTATTTTTTTTTTAATGAATAATTTTGGTTAAACATTTTGAAAACGCACTAAAACAACAAGCGGTGCTTTAAAAACACAATCGCAGCGACATTTCTGCACTCCCTGCCCCGCGCGTTGTGTTTTTACACAAATGAAATGCGTTTCTTCTGCTCCAGAACGGCTCCCTCCTCCTCCTCCTCCTCCTCCTCCTCCTCCTCCTCGGCGGGTCTTGAACGCGGTCTCTCTCGGTTGCACTTGAATGAAATGCTTTTTAATTCAAAGACTGACTGCCAGGGTAGCATGCCAGCCTGGGTAGGACAGTTGCCTGCCCTGCCCTGCCCTGTGTTGTGCCATGCTTTAACACACACGTCTGTGTTGCACATGGCTTTCCTGTAGCACCCTTTCATATAACGTATATCCAAAACCATTTCCAACCAGAATAAGATTTGTGTTTTGATGAGAGGCCTTCTAGCGCTGCGATAGAATCAGGAATGGGACTCCTGTTGCATAGCAGATTCACCCGTTCCAGTTTAATAGGAGCTTGGTTAGCCACAGTGCGTACAGGCAAAGTAACAAGCTCAGGTGTGTCTCATTAAACTTGGAGTAAAACCAGGAATGGACGAAGCAGCTATGCAGTGGGAGTTTCATTTCCAGCTTTGTGAATGTTATCCATTGTGTGCTCCTTTTCATTCAGACCCGCCTGGGCTCCATCCAGTGGAGTCGTGTGCTTCTGCTAAGCTAAATCTGGAACAGCATGTTCTCCAGCAACGTTTCATCCCAGCACTCGGCTGCTCACAGCGTCCGATGTGACTAATGTATATAAGCTGGCAGTCTAAAAGCTTAGTTTGCTGTGCAGTGCGAGTCTTTATCATGGTAACGGTTTCCCTGTGGGCTCAGTCTGCCAGCCTGAGAGATTTAACCCCTGAAGGGACACCAGGAATCAAGCGCAGGCTGTTCAAACGGTTTCCTCTTTAAAACACATTCGAGAGCGACTCGAGCATCACGAGGAGGAGACTGAGCATTCGGACAGCCGGATCCAACCCGAGTCATACTAAACTTTTTATTCTATCCATCAAAACAAAAATATAAACCAATGACATGCCAAGAATTTCATTTTATTTTATTTCTGTTTTTTTTTTTTTTTTACATTGAAACGATCACCAAAAGCATCCTTTTACTGTTCTGGATTATGGATGAACTAAATGCAGTTCCCTTCCCTGGAGTCTACAGAAGGAGCAAGTGTGGAGGGGAGAGGGGAGAAGGATTGTCATTGAGCCTGACCTGGTGCTCAAGGTGAATTCCCTGGAGCTTCCCGGTCTTCTCTCTGCACACTAAAGCATCAATCTCCGGGTTTGAACGCGGGTTTCCTCTGGCGAGGTGAAATCGCAGAGAGCAGTATGTCTCTGTTCTCCGGACTGACAGAGCGATACAAAGAGAAGATCCAGCTCTCTGATTCAAGCTCAGGGCGGTCAAGCCATCTGAAAACTGGCATGAAAAGAATCTCTTCTCAGTTCAGCAGGGAAACCATTTGGGCTTGAGTGTTTACACTGAACCCAGTCCTGGGTATCAGAAGCAGCCTTTCATTAAGGATGTGGTTTTATTATGCGTTTGCATTTTAAATCAGGCTAGGCAGCCTACGTGAATCAGCAGAATCTCCAGTATACAGTAACCCTGTGGGAGGTAGGAAACCGGGGCTGTGGGAGGTTTTAAACAGGATGAATGGGCAAGTCCTTCTGAGACTGGAAGATGACCACAAGCCCTTTTGAAGGCTAACAGGCAGCTGTTTAATTAGGTTCACCTTTTTATCTGGGGGCAGTTTAAGCTACTTGTGGCCAGTTGGGCTTTTACTTTGAAGAAATTGAGTAGAACAGCTGTCAAATTACAAGCAAAAAAACCCAACGAGGCCATCCTTAAAACATGGCTTAATAAAAATGAAAAAATTATGTTTGAGGGCGTCTTGGGCTTTCTGGCTTTTAAAAGTAGATCGGTAAGTTGAACAGAACTTGTGTTGCGTTCAGGTATGATTTGTGATCGATTTCAGCGCGTGTCATTTTATTTTTTATATAGTTTAATTTTTGGTTGTGTTCTTAGATGTGGGTCAGGGACACTGATAGCTGGTTTCCATGATCGATGATCGAGACTCAGTCTGAGCTGATCCGAGTTCTCCCGCATTCCTCCTCACCCCATTTGATCGTCTACCCGAGTTGAGTCATGCAAATTTTCAACAGATGTTGGCGGTTCTTTCCCAGCATGCCTTGCGGCTGAGGTCTCTCTCATTTGTTTACAAAACCCAGAAGGCTGCACGCTGTTGCTTTTTGGTTCCGACAGTTCTGTGGAGCTTTGTGTTACTAAAACAACGACACGAGGATGACCTCCCAGCAAACCATACCGGACCAAAAGAAGCAACGGTACACTCTCTCTGATCTGATCTGCTCCAGCCTGGTTGCTGTGAAGCCAGTGATCCGGTACAGTAGCCCTGCATTTTTAATAAAGGAGCTGCACTGTGTGCACACCCAGTAGAACGATTACCCTCGGTGTGCTTTCTGCAGTAAAGCATGTGTATTTAGTCGTCTAATCCCATTGCAGCTATAGCCAGTGTTCCCCCGGAATGTGTTCCTCTGGTTTTGAGTGGCGCGCTAGCGAGCGGGACCCTTTGGGTAATCGGATTAAAATTGCCACAGCGTCCGGTCAGTCGGGTGTTAATCTCGTTCATGCTGAAATAGATTCCCTCGGGCTCTGTGTGTAGAATTGCATCGTGTTAGGTTTCCTATCATGCGTCTGTTTTCTCATGCATAGCGCTTCATCAGAGACTCCATAGAGACTCTTTTAAATTTCTGAAATGTAATGAAGACATCGTGATCGACGGGGGTATGATTTGTTTGCTTTAAAGCATTGTTTTCCCGCGGCGCTGGCCCTGTGTAAAGATTAAAGTCCAGGTGACTCTGTTTAGACAGCTGTGTTTTTACTGCTGCTAATCCCGTGACTGGAAGGTAGATTTCTTCTTCTGTTATGTAGTTGTAATTGAATCGCTGTCTTGTCAGCAGCCGGCGTTTCCTAACTCTCTCCTCCAAGAATCCAAACAGATTCGGGTGAAAAATATTTTTGGAGCGGTTTTTAAAAGTGCAAGACAAAGATTATTGTGGATTTGTGCAGCGGCTCCAGGGATGGGAATAAGACTCCTATTGCATAGCAGTGTCACCCATTCCAGGTTTTACTATGAGCTTCATTCGCCAGAGTGTATAGGTAAGAAGCTCGAGTGTAATTCCTAGTAAAACCAGGACTGGATCAAGCTGCTATGCAACGGGAGTCTTATTTCCATCCCTGGTAAAAGCACCACACCATACAGTCGAGGGAGTGCACATGCTTTGGTTTCTTTTAACAGGACGTGAAGGAGGTGTTTAATACTGAATTATTTCATAACTTCTCATACTGTCAATGAAAACAAATCCCTCCATTCACCAGGCATTAGGAATGTTTGTAACCTGCCAATTATTATTTTTTTTTTTATTGTAATTCTATCTCGTTCTGATGCAATAATACATTTTCTATCTGTTTCTTTTTGCCCCCAGCCCTCTCCAGTGTGGAGAGAGTGAACGTCAGGAGGTTTAAATGTGATTCTCTAGCGCCCCGGGGGGTTTCCAGTGACTGGGAGGATGAGAAGTGCTTCACTCTGAGGTAAGACCCTCTCTCTGCGTTGGTCACAAGCACACGTATGCTACAGAGCACAGCATGTAAAACATCGCTAGGGGCTGGAGAGACGTGTTTGTTTGGAGCTGCTGAGTTGTTCCACATAGCTGGGACGAGCCGGTTTTAAAATCTTGTTTTTTGCAGATTTGCAGTCCTTCCATTCTTTATTTTTAAGCCTGGATCAGATGGTAGCCAGGCTGATGTGATGCACTGTAATGTTTTTGGAGGCTTTTCAAAATGCCTACAGACTCTGTGTGTGTGTGTGTTTTTCCAATAAGCACTGGGTCCAAAAAAAACATCCTGCATTCCTAGAACTGTGATTCCCGGATTGTTGATCTGCAGGGATGGTAACGAGACTCCCGTTGCACAGCACTTTGATCCGTTCCTGGTTTTACTATGAATTTAATCAGACACAGCTCCTGAGCTTGTTAGCTGCACGCGCTGTGGCTCCTCAAGCTGGTGTTAAAACCTGGAATGAGTGAAGCTGCGATGCAATAGGAGTCTTCTTTCCATCCCTGTAAACCCCCCTCCCTCTGATTTGAGAAACGCTGTGCAGTTGCTGGGTTTTCCTGGGTGTGGTGCGCTGCTCCTTCACTGTGGCGCGTCTCCCTGCTCCAGGGTCTGTGGTTCCTGTAATGCGAGATGGGCTACGATGTCACTCGCTTCCAGGGGGAAGTGGACGAGGACCTCTTGTGCCCGATCTGCAGTGGGGTCCTGGAGGAGCCGGTCCAGGTAAGTCTCCACATGTTCTTCTGTTTAAAGCTCATTATTTTTTTTCCAGGTTTTACTACACGCTTGATTAGCCACAGCGTACGGGTAACCAGGTCAGGTGTGTAATTTTAAACTTGCAGTAAAACCAGGAATTGAATTCGGCTGCTATGCAGTGAGAGTCTTGCTTCCATCCCCTTTGTGTGCATTCAAAGCTTGCTGTGGATTCATCAGAGTTGATTGACAATGATTGATTTATCTAGGGTGGCTTTACAAATACTAATCAATTTCCCTATTAACTAGCGGAGACCACATTTAAAAACTCAGCACAGCCCTGAATATCCAGATTTTAAGCCAGCAGAGCTGAGAGACTCGAGTCTCTAGCGTGTTTGTTTCACTCGCTGCTTTCCCATTGCTTGCTGAAAGCCCCACAGAGTCACAAAGTGTACAGTCATCTTACCAGCGCAAGCAGATTCAGACAAGGAGAGAGGGGAAGGGATGCATTACATTGATCTGTGCAAGAGAGCTAAAAATAAGAGCGCAATTACACAACAGCTAGTGAAAGCGAGACGGGTAAGACTTGTTCCGGCAGTGTTAAGAAGCACGGGGTGTCTCTGTGCTTTGATGAAGGGATGACATGACGGAGGGAGGCAGGGAGAGAGAGAGGGAGAGGCAGATGGACTGTGTGTGTGTGTGTTTCTGCAAGCTGACTGCAGTGTCCTCTCCAGCTGACAGTGTGCAGGGAGGGGATTAGAGGAGAGTGAGGGGGGGCTGGGGGACTCTCACAGTGGTGATCCTCCAATCCGTTTTCGGATTAAGGGGCTGGTCAGGAAAACCCAACGGGGGGTTAGAAACCGGAATGCTTCAGCGACGGGCTCGGATCAGCCCTGGCATCATGAGCAACTCCTCCTCCTCCTTTCAAATGAAGCTGCAGTCGGGTGAGTGGGTGATGCCTCCTCTTTCATGAATGTTACACAGCTGAGTGCGTGCTCCTCGGGTTGGTAAACCCACACGCTGTGTTTAATGTGATCCGCCTGCGTTGTACAAGCACTGACTGGGTGGGGTTTGGTTTTTTCTGTTCAGCAAGAAAGCCGAGAGAGCTGCTGGAGAAAAGGGTTTGTCTGTTTATGAATACGGGCCCTGGGGTATGTGCCCTGTGTGTGTGTGTGTGTGTGTGTGTGTGGGTGTGTTTTAATATTCCCCCAGAGTCTGAGAGTGAAGAATCAGGTAGATTTTGTGCTTGTCTGCAGAGCGCTGGGGATGCAGGCTGTGTGCAGTGGCACCTCTGCAGCATGCTGGCAGCCGCACACACACAGAAAAAAAGATTGTTTGTGAAGTGTGTGTTTTAAAGTCCGCACACCTCTGTGTACGCTCCCTGGTTATTACAGACTCTCGCTGTGATCTGCAGCTTCACTGGATGAAGAGACACCGGAGTGGCCTGGCTGGTTTTCTGTTTATACAGGCATTGAGGACGGGGTGATGCAGTCACTTTATCCTTGGTGCAGGATACAGCACGCATGGTACTGCAGTTTATCCACCACGTTTAGCCCTTTATGCAGCAGAACCAGTTACAAAGCAAACCTGAGCTGCTCAAACTGTGTGGAGAGAGAGAAATCCTCCACACAATGTATTATAAAATCACATAAACAATATTATACCTGGGATAGTGTGTGTGTGTGTGTGTTTACTTTACAAGTGTTCTGTATATGTCCTTTGCACAGGATAAGATGGAACTTTGACAAATCCTGAGCTGTGATTGGTTGATTTCTCATAAAGGAATGCACAGTGAAAGCTGGCAAGCAAGTGCCGCTATTCCAAGACCGTGAATTCCTTCTCTGCACTGTGGCTCCCGACGGTAGCACTGTAAAGAGAGAGCACTGTGTCACTAACCTACCTAGCGTGTGATTGATAACTCCTCTTTCCTCTCTCTCTCTCTCTCTCTCTCTCTCTCTCTCTCCCCCTCTCTCCAGGCTCCTCACTGTGAACATGCTTTCTGCAACGCCTGCATCACACAGTGGTTCTCACAGCAGCAGATCTGCCCTGTGGACCGCACCGTGGTCACGCTCGCCCACCTGCGCCCCGTCCCCAGGATCATGCGCAACATGCTGTCCAAGCTGCAGATAACCTGCGAGAACTCTGTGTTCGGCTGCAAGGCTGTGCTGCGGCTCGACCAGCTGCAGTCGCACCTCAAGGACTGCGAGCACAACCCCAAGAGACCGGTCCTGTGCGAGGAGGGCTGCGGGTGCGTACCCCAAACACAACTTTCTTATTGCACGCTGGCTTCGTGTTGCACGCTGAGCCGTTCAGCTGGGCTCTGGTGTTTCACGGTGTTGCTTCCTTTTCTCTCTCTGCCTCGCTCCCAGGCTGGAGATGCCCAAAGACGAGTTACTGAACCACAACTGCATCAAGCACCTCCGGACCGTGGTGCAGCAGCAATCCACCAAGATAGGGGAGCTGGAGAGGACCGCCGCGGAGCACAAACACCAGCTAGCAGAGCAGGTGAGCCAGAAACAACGTGCGGGGCAAACCGGGAGGCTGGAAACACAAGGATCAGCGTGCTGACTCGACTTCTGTTCAAGTCTGCACATTGCTGTCTTTTCAAACCCATTGTGTCTTTGTGCACATTTTGAGGTCAGGCTGCTTTTGTACATTATCTGGAGCATTTTCTTTGAACTATGTTATGATAACTGACTCAAGTCTAAATGTATCAGAGAAATCCAGCTTGTGTTCTGATATTTTTGTTTTATTTTAGATTTCTTATTTGCTACTTACTGGGTTAAAGTTCTGTCCTGAAGTTCTGATTTGCTTTTTCATTGTGTTTTGTTTTTTTTCTTTTACAGAAACGGGATATTCAGTTGTTAAAAGCGTACATGAGGGCCATCCGCAGCGCGAACCCCAACCTCCAGAACCTCGAGGAGACCATTGAGTACAACGAGATTCTAGAGTAAGGGGCCGTCCCAAAATGATCAGCGTTTTCAGAATGCGTACAAAGAGTGTGCCGGCGAGGGGGCGAGGGGGGGTGAGGGGCAGTGTATACTTCTTAAAAATGTTTTAGTTTTTATGTTGCTTGAAATGTTCACATGCCTGCCTGAAAAAGAACTGAAGCCGCCAAGAAATTATTGATATATCATAAAGTGATAATGTGGGCAGCTCTTTGATCACAGCACTAGGATTCTCCTGACAAGATTAAAGCAGGTTTAAGGCACATTTAGAGCCTCAATACAGGGGTGGAAATGGCACTTTCACCCATTCCAGATGAGCTTGATTAGCCACAGTGTGTGCAGGTAACAAGCTCAGGTGTGTCTGACTTTTAAACTCCTAGTGAAACCAGGAATGGATCAAACTGCTCTGCAACGGGAGTCTTATTTCCATGCCTGTAATATTGCAGCAGTGAAACCACTCCGAATACAAACACCATAAAACATTAAGGGAGGGGCAAAAAAAAAAAAAGTTGTAGAAATGAGATTTGAAGCTAACTTGCTGTCTCTGTCCCCCAGGTGGGTGAACTCCCTGCAGCCGGCCCGCGTGACGCGCTGGGGAGGGATGATCTCCACCCCGGACGCCGTCCTCCAGGCCGTGATCAAGCGCTCGCTCATCGACAGCGGCTGCCCCATGTCCATCGTGAACGACCTCATCGAGAACGCGCACGAGCGCAACTGGCCGCACGGCCTGGCCACGCTGGAGACGCGGCAGATGAACCGGCGCTACTACGAGAACTACGTGGCCAAGCGCATCCCCGGCAAGCAGGCGGTGGTGGTGATGGCGTGCGAGAACCAGCACATGGGCGACGACATGATCCTGGAGCCCGGCCTGGTCATGATATTCGCACACGGGGTCGAGGAGATCTTGTAGTGGAGACCGCGGGGGCGGGAGAGAGAGAGGGAGAGAGACGCTGGGCTGGTGCTCATCTTCACACACAAACACACACATACCTGCAGGCATACAGAGATCCTGAAATCAGAAACGCAGACAGAGGGGGTAGGGTGTGTGTTTCAAAAAAGGAGCGAGAAGAACCACCAGCGAGTCGAGAAGATTGAAAGAGTTTCTGGGATATTTTAATTGGGAAAAAAAGCAAGACCTGAAAGGAATCAATATAACTTCTTGTGTACCTTCTCCCTCCCTTTTTGCTTAATAAACGAACGCAGCAGTTGGTAAAAAGACTTTAAGCAACAGGATCACCTCGCAGCATCTTGCTTCATTGTATTTATTAATTTTTTTTTATTTTTTATACAAATGTGACCAAACTTCCTGCCGCCTTTCCGTCCTTCCAACGGTATCAGATACTATCCAGTTTTATTTATTTTTTTTTTAAATCCAGTGGCAACTGTCTCCCAAACAACATAACTCTGACCAATTGAAACCAGAAGTTAAAATAAACTCAGGGTTACCTGGAAACAGCGTTGCGCTCCTCGCGGGGCTGTCAATTCTCCAAACAGCGTTCCTCTCCTCGCGGGGCTGTCAATTCTCCAAACAGCGTTGCGCTCCTCGCGGGGCTGTCAATTCTCCAAACAGCGTTGCGCTCCTCGCGGTGCTGTCGATTCTCAAACAGCGTTGCGCTCCTCGCGGGGCTGTCGATTCTCCAAACAGCGTTCCTCTCCTCGCGGGGCTGTCGATTCTCCAAACAGCGTTCCTCTCCTCGCGGGGCTGTCGATTCTCCAAACAGCGTTCCTCTCCTCGCGGGGCTGTCGATTCTCCAAACAGCGTTGCGCTGTCGATTCTCCAAACAGCGTTGCGCTGTCGATTCTCCAAACAGCGTTCCGCTCCTCGCGGGGCTGTCGATTCTCCAAACAGCGTTCCTCTCCTCGCGGGGCTGTCGATTCTCAAACAGCGTTGCGCTCCTCGTCTACAAACCAGTGGAATACAGCTGAAGGGTTACGCCTCCACAGTTACTTCTGTTTCTTTTCAAAGTGAAGGAAATGCTGGTTGTCCCTACTTGGGACGGACTGGGGAAATAAGTGTCATACTGGACCATTGCAGCATTAACTCCAAACTGGGAGTATCCCAGCATTCAGGAACTCCGAACTGGGCATCATGTTGGCTGAGACGAACCAAACTAACATGGACTGCTTGTCTTGTTTCTTTGTGTCATATTTTTAAATTTAGTTCTGGTTTTTTTCCCCCAATGCTACTTCATCTGTGGCCGTGTCGCGCTGTGTTCACAGTTTTGTTGAAGTTACTGCCTGGCGATCAGACTTTAAGCATCTAATGTGATTTATCCTGATTTTTGTATTGTGTGCGTGTGTCCTGTTTTGCTTCATGTAATGCAGTAAAAAGGGTCCATATTATTATTATTATTATTCTTTTATTTAATTTATCATGACTACCAAAATCTTACAGCCAGAGTCTTGGCATGCACAAGCTGTGGATTTTAAGGCTCTCATGTCATTAGTCTGACTCTTGGGTACCAGAAGGATTCTAGAACTTTTCTGTGATATTTTTTTTTATTTTTCTGTCTGAACGTTTCGTTCACACACAACCATCTTACCCCCTGAAGGAATCGAGCTCTCACTGTTCAAACGGTTTCTTCTTAAAACACATTTGAGAGCGACTCGAGGAAACTGAGCATTCGGACGACCTGATCCAGTCCGTCAGTACATTTTCAACCCTGTTTCATGCAAAAGCTCATTGCAAAAAAATAGTCGGCATCTTTTTATTTGTGGAACGCATGTCCCTTGTACCTCAAAGAGTTAACTGGTTCCTGATTTAATAAGATTCCCATTGCATAGCAGTTTGATCCATTCCTGGTTTTACCAAGAGTTTAATAACACACCCGTAAGCTTGTTCCCTACACACTGTAGTTAACCGAGCACGTAGTACAACGGGTGAACCTGCTGTGCAATAGGAGACTTCATTCATCCCTGATTTTAATGCATGCCAGGGTTCCCATGTGCATAGCGGTGTGGTGCATTTCATGACAGTACAGAAGGTGTGACCGACTGTACCAGGAACCGCTGCACAGCTGGATCAAATCAGACTGTACGGCGCTGCCATAGCTCAGAATATCTACAGCGGCGCCATACCTTTTGATTTCAGACAGGCTAAGGCTAGCTTCTAAAACCCAGGCCTGGATGCAGGGCCCCGTCTCCAGCCCTTCATTAGTGTGCTTGTAATTCGTGACGCATCCTCAAGCCTGGAAGAGGTCCAGAACACGGGATCGTGGGAGAGGGGTCCTGTGAGTGAGCTGCACGGAGATGCACTAATAATCTCACGGGGGCGGACAGTCACTCCAAGTGGGGTGTTACGATACATCTCATTTTAAAAAGGGTCAAATGATACAGACCACGCCCTGCTGAGTGGAGCTGTGCAGTGATGAACTCTAAACCCTGTGCTCGGAGTGGGAAATGTTTTTATTGCAACCGAGTCTCTCCGGGTGTGTGTGGGGGTGGGTGGTGTCTCTGTTTTCAACCCCTTAAGGTGCTGGGTTGTCTTTGAAGGGAATGTTAAAGTCCATGTCCACCCGCAGTTTAATCTCGGTGTGTTTTCAGTAAGGTCTGTAATATATTGTACAGCACCAGCTAAAGGGTTGTCATTTTAATAAATAAAAACACTGTTTGGTATGTGTATACTTTCAATGAGAACTGAAATAATTATACTAACAAAGAGAAGTTAACACGGGGCCCCATTCACAGAAATGCATAAACAGAGCTTTTGAAAGGTTTAAATAAAATATATCTCTAAAACAATAGTTGCAAAATGTAATTGATATAATCAATCAAAACAAGCTTAAAAAGCAACATTCCTTCGAGCGATCGCTCTCAGTAGAAACGGTGAAACTCGACACAGATCATTTGAGCTCCACAGGGTGTGAGAGTGTTTGAGGTCCAGGTTATTTTGTGTTTTATTTTTTAAAGTGAGGGTTTGCAGATCCATGTGTGACGCTGGCCGGTCTCTCGTGGAATCGGCTCAGATTCCATCTCCATGATTTTCCAAACGCTGCTTCTTCTTGTGCTTCTCTTGTGATTATTTATTTTTTTGGAATGGTGTTTCTTTGCTGTTAAGAAAAAAGAAAAAAACTGAAATTGTGTAGCTAGCGTAGAAAGTGTGTCTGTGATGTGATACCTGCTTCTCTGAGATACTCGTGCAGAGCAGAGAGCTAAAAAAAACCTTAAAATTAAAAATATATATAACACTAGCATGGAGTATGCCCTGCTTGTCACAAGTAGGTTCATTTTAGCATAAAGGATATTAAGTGCGGCTGTCGTCCCCTCCCGATTGCATCTTGGTATAAGCTGATAACGTAGATCTTTCTGTACAGCAACTTAATAAAGTAAAGAATGCCTTCCCCAATGCTCAGCACGACCACCCGACCGGAACTTCCTGTGCTAATCCAGGTGCTGAGAGGGACGCAGCGTGGCTGGGGTGCTGGAGGGGCGTGGCTGGAGCTCTGCAGGGGGTGTGGCTGGAGCGCTGCAGGGGCGTGGCTGGCTCTGCAGGGGGCGTGGCTGGAGCGCTGCAGGGGCGTGGCTGGCTCTGCAGGGGCGTGGCTGGAGCTCTGCAGGGGGCGTGGCTGTACACGCTCCCTTCACTTTAGCCCCCTGGCAGAAACCCGGTCTGTAAATGACATGTTCGTTCTGTTGTGTGCGGTTTTTTGTTTTTTTTTTGTTACTCAATGAGATCAATTGAACTTTTTTGCAATATGTTATTGTACATGCTATTTATATTTCAAATAAAACTTGCCAATAAAAGAGATTTGCTTTTGTTTTAGTGGTTGGTGACAAATAAGGATTTGGGTTCAGTTCCTGTTTTTTCAGTTTAAATTCCCAATTTCAATTCCTTTTGAAGGAATTTATATTTTAGAGACGCGATAATCGCTGGGATTGTTCAGCTGCTTTCATTTGAAGACAGTTTTTAATCGACTAACTCAGAGTGACTTCGATTTAAGTTACTGGTTTCCACTGTGAGAAGCTAATTTTGGCTGGTGCCTGCTGTTCATCGGTATAACCACAAGGTGGTGGTATTGCACCGGGCTGGTTACACAGAGTGGATAGAAGGGAGGAGGAAATACAAAGACACCCGTGTAATCCGGCATCGCTTGTCATTGGAAAACGGTACCGGTTTACAGAGGTACGGTAGATTTTCCAAAACAAACTACAATACATCCAGGAGAAGCGGTGTCCAGATCCACCTGCAATTCAACGAGTGTATCAATTTAAATGTGTCACAGCTGAAGAGCGTATGTATTAATTAATGACCACACACTTTATATATAACATCCCCCTATTCCATTAAAGGTAAAAAACAAATGTGATTGTTTCCAGCGCGGGAGGGTTTGCAGAGGGATTACCCTTCGAAGCGGGCTCTGAAGTTTCGTTTTGAGTGATGCTCTTGCACCCTCGGGGCATGGGAGCGGAGGAGGAGCTCGTGATTCACCGCGCCAGTGTGGGTTCACGGGTTAATGCCATTCTTCTACCCGTTTGTTTTGTCAGAGCGGTGCAGCGTGATTGTTAGGATTTCCCCCCCTCCCCACGCCCACTCCTTAACCTCGCCACTGACTCATCTGTTCCAGATTCCCCGCACCGCTGTGAATTCTGCATCGTGCTGCAGAAATGATTAACCCGAGGCTGTCTGCTTCACCCATTGTGACGTCAGCACGACAGCCGCCGGTGCGTTCGCAAGGGTGCGCAAGGTAGGGTGCACGATGCCAGATTAATGAACCCGCTCCAGCCTTGAAAAAAAAGTAGGGAAGCTGGGAATTGCAGTGAAAATTGAACGACGTTACAGTGAACATTTGCAGAGCAGGAGAGAATGTGCTTGTCTGATTTCACTGCTGGCAACACCTACCCTAAAACCCGTTCCACATGCACGTGTGGTTTTCGTATCGTCTTTGCTAACTACACGTGTGTGTGTGAAACGCGCTCAGAGCTGGCACTACCCCAGCACCTGGCAGCTCCCTCGCCGAGGTCAGGGTGAAGAGCCATCGAGAGCTTAAAAAAAAGCTTTCAAAATCGCTAGCAAAACAACAAACTACTTGAGCAGCAAAACAGCGCTCCAAACCACCCCACCCACCCGCCACAGTGACTCTGGAGCCCGGTGGAGAGTGCATGTTCTGGGGTGGGCACTGAAGCAAAACGCGGCATGACTAACGAGTTAGCCAGCACGCGTATTGCCCTCTACAGTGCAGAATTATTTCTGGAGTGACCTTAAGTGCCCCGCTCCCCCGCTTTTCACTCTGGGAGAGTGAGAGGAAGAGCTCTCGGGATTGTATTACACGCGTGCACGCCCCCGGTGTCACGGTGTATTTTTAGTCTTTGCTACAAGCCCAGACAGAACTAAAACGCGTACATCTGGACTAAACGTGCTGCGGTTTCGGAACTCGCTGCTAAACCCAACGCGGCGGACCCCGGAGCCAACTGCGATTATGCAAGGCTGAGCTAGCCTGAAAGAGTCGTTTGCTTTTTTTTTTTTTTTTACATTTGCATTGTCCGGTGAATCCTAAGTACCAAACAGCCTCCCTCATTCAAATCACGTGACAACCTGCCCTTTCAACCCAACCAGCTCCACCTGCTGTACAGGTATATCGACAGAGAGCAGGTGGGTCACGTGATTTGAAGGCTGTACAGTACCCGGCGCTTCAGACTCTCCAGCCAAGTTCAAAGAAGCTCAAATCCAGCTAAAGACAGATTTAGAGAAATATAGACAAGAGCAGAAACCGAACCCCGCACTAGTCCGAATGATTGCAAACACCGCGATACGTGAAAACTACATTATACACTACGCGTCATTGCTGTTTTATTGAATGCAGTTGTTGTGAAAGCAGAACGGCTTGCTTTTGATAAGCGTTATTAACGGAGCTCAGGCGAAGATGATCAGACCCACAGTCCGGGATTAAGAGAGTTAATATAACACACGTGTGCGCAGGATCTGAAGCTCACATCGAGTTATTAGACGCTTCCTTCCTGCTGCACCAGAAACAGCGCCATCGTCACTCGTAGGAAACCCGATGAGACAAAACAAACTAAACAGTTTTAGGAACAAAACATGTTTGCGAGCTCGCTAACCGCCAGCCCCTCCCCTTCTCTTCTGTGCGTCTTCCTTGGTTTTGAATTACATGCAAGTAAAACTTCTCACCTCGCCTCTCCCACGCGTGCTTTGCAGACCGTCTCAAATAGATCCGATGAGAAAGTTAGGATTAGATAACTGAGAGCTTGCTTTGACTTTTCTCAGGTTTTACCATCATGTGAAATTATATTTTTAAAAAATCGAATCTCCTGAACTCTGATAAGTTGTTACCTAGACGTGCTTTTTTTTTTCTAAAGGAAAGTCACACAATTAGAAATGTACAAGCCTAACTATACTCAACTGGCCTTAAAGTAAAAAAAAAAACCCGCAGGACTCCGTCATACATTTCATTCACTGTTTTTAGAACTTCTTTCTCTGTTTGCTTTCAAAACTGAGAATAAACAAACTTGATTTGAGCAGCGCGCTTAACTCCCCCCTCCGTCCCTCACAGCAGTTTGGTTCCTCATCTTGATACATAAACAAAGGTCAACACTTACGTACACGAGACCCAAAAGACAGCGGGCAGTCTATCTGCGGCGTGGTGGATGCTTTCAGTAACACTCTCGCGCGCGTGTTGTTCTGCAAAGCTTGCAGAGGTTTTGCACGCGTGTGTGTCTTGTGCACCAAACCGCAGCGCCGCTGAGAAGCGTACCTGTACACCTGGAAAACACCTCGGTGCCTCAGCCTCAGCTTCCTGTGTGGGCAGGCAGGCCAGACTGAACCCGGGGCCGGGACCCAGAGGAAACGCTGCAGGGTGCGGGGCGGCTGTTTACTGCACAGGCATGCTCCGCTGCGGGCTGCCGGTTACAATGAAATCACAAACAGGTCGCAGCAAGAGTGACCGCGTGGGTCAGGGGTTCAGCTGTGCCGGTGCACCGTCGCAATATGACACCCTGACAGAATTTGCTACCCGTAGCAATTTCTGACAATTCTAGAATGTCAAAATGTGCCACCTTGTCAGAAAATGCCACCCTTGTATAGCGCCTCTATATAAATGACGCGTTGTCTTCCAGTTTCGTTCCACGGATGGCCGGTTTAATTGTTTAGCCACACTGATGTGAAGCCCCAGTTAAAGACGGGAGAAGTCATGTGCGGTATTCACACGTCTCTTTGGTCAGTTGATTACATCCTTCACTAGAAATGTAGCCGACGCCCAGTATTATGCAATATACAGTGATATAACATTACAAAGCGCATTCCCCTTTCGTGTCTCGGCTTGGCTTCCGTTCATATAAGCACGTTTAACCAGCAGGACTACTTTCACTGTGCAATTGATCGGCCAATACCGCGTATTAATGCATTGCGCATACAAACAGTGATATAATGAGCCTATGTTAAGAATGCTAAAAGTAACACAAATTCAACCGCAAACACCGCACGCATTTTATTGCAATTCATTAACATCGTGCATTTATGCAAAGTTGCAAGTTGAAAAATAAAGCGTCTGTAAGCAGTGTCGTGTCATTCGGTTGCGTTTTGGAGAAAGTGGCTTGATTATGGCAACACCTTTGTACTTTACTTTCCCAGAATCTTTATCAATAATTACTCTGTCTTCCACTCACAGATGGACCGGGCAGGGTGGAGGGGTTGGCTCAGGACTGGGCGTGTAGCTCCGGGCTTCAATCCAACCCCTGCAGAGCTGGCAAGACGACATGAGAGAAAGAGAGAGAGGGAAACAGGGTTTTGTGCAAGTCTGTTAAGAGCAACCACTTTTGCCTTGAAGTTTCAGTTCCTGTGTTTGCTCAGAAACAAACACACCGCCGAGTATTAACAGTGAGCAACAACCCGGGAACACGACGAGGCGGCTTTATCAGAACATCAAGGTAATTATTGCGTTTCTATAGCTCTCTGTCAATCGAATCACAGCCCTGACTGCATATTGTACCTTATGTAACTTAAACAGCTTGTGTCTATCTATCGATGTGTTATATATATATATATATATATATATATATATATATATATATATATATATATATATATATATATATATATATATATATTAAACACTGAGCAGTGTTTCTTATCTCGCACTCTTTCGTAATAAGTCTCAAAACTTCACCCTTTCGTTGTTCAGTTGCAGACAATTGAAGCGCTTGCTACGGAAATAAGTGGTTTGTGTTTTTTTCTGGTTTTCTGCTAAAACGGAACACTTGGCATCTCATTTGTTAAGAATAGAATGAGGCATGATACTGTTCGTACTTTGCCGCACCGTATCTTTCTGTGGAGAATACGCAGTAAGAACATAAGTTTACAAACGAGAGGCGGCCACTCGGCCCATCTTGCTCGTTTGATTGTTAGTAGTTTATTAGGCAGCAGTGTGGAGAAGTGGTCAGGGCTCTGGACCTCTGGACTCAATCCCGGTGGGGGACGCTGCTGCTGTACCCTTGAGCAAGGTACTTTACCTAGATTGCTCCAGTAAAAACCCAACTGTATAAATGGGGAATTGTATGTAAAAATAATGTGATATCTTGTAACAATTGTAAGTCGCCCTGGATAAGGGCGTCTGCTAAGAAATTCATAATAAATAAATAAATAATTGATCCCAGAATCTCATCAAGCAGCTTCTTGAAGGATCCCAGGGGGTCAGCTTCAACAACATTACTGGGGAGTTGGTTCCAGACCCTCACAATTCTCTGTGTAAAAAAGTGCCTCCTATTTTCTGTTCTGAATGTCCCTTTATCTAATCTCCATTTGTGACCCCTGGTTTCTTTTTTTCAAGTCAAAAAAAGTCCCCTGGGTCGACATTGTCTTTACCTTTTAGGATTTTCGATTCAGTTCGTTTAGCCTGTCTGCATACGACATGCCTTTTAATAGTGTTCGTAGCTCAGTTGAACGGATCACATCCTCTCACTAGGAAAGACATACCTTTAAAAAAAAAAAAAAAATCCGGTTGCGCAGGATATAACTGCTTTCGATATAAAATAAACCATGAATACATTTGAACCATACTAAAACAAAACGCTTCTGCATAGCCGAGTATAATCAAAGCGCCTCGAGCATGCTATGTATGCAACGCTGGTGCAAAAAACCAAACACATAATCTAAAGAATAAAACAAATAGAGGTACCTGGAATTGCTTAAAGTGAGGGCGTGGTTTCAGTAAAACGAGCTGGCGGTGTGATTCCTCCTGGAGATCTGGCTGCGCTGTCCGTCGGGTTGACGCTACGCCGGTGCCTCGCTGCGTGCTCGCTGTATAACGAGGCGCGTTCCAGCGCGTTCCAGAGAATCGCCTACATTCCTGGAACTGTGATTCCCGGATTATTCAGGAAACCGTCACGCCTGCACCTACCTGGGGGCGCCTGCTTAAATTCCCATTGTGACAACTCCCACCCCGCTACACCGGCTGTGTGCAGAAATATACAGCCGGGGGCAAACGTGTTGCATCCCCCTACAGAATAAACTCACTGGGCTTCATAAAGTCGAATGAAACCTGCTGGATAATGTTACGTTAACATATTGAATTGCACGCCTCAAATGTGACGTTTTCGAAAGCCAACATGAAACACTGTACTCCATTTTGAATGGTGTCGCAATCCTACAATTTTAGGCGATGCTAAACTTCTGTTCCGTCGCTGTACACAGGGACTGAATGCAGCAGATACCTGGGATATGTAGCTGGCACTTTTGTGTGCATTAGATGGCTGTTCTCTCTGACTCTGTGCCATGCAGGTCACATGATACATTCAAGGTGCTGCAAGTCGGTGTGTTTACGTGGTTTTATACAGGCACGCGATAGTCGTGTGCTAGTAACGCATTGAAAGCTAAAACACTGATCAGCTACCAGTCAAATCCGGTCTATGCCGCTTGTGCGAGTGTGAGGGGGTGGGTGTATTTCTGTCTGTGCAGGCACACTTTGACACTGTCCTGGCCTGCTCACCATCAGTTTGTTTTGCCCGCTGCAGTAGCTGTTAGTTGCATGTTCACTCTGGTGCTGTGGTTTCAGTCGAAGCCCAGAAGCGTAAAACGTTGGGTAGTTGCGTTATAGAAACCCGTTGGTTGCACCCGCTGTCTCTGTCCGCGTCTATAGGGAGCATTTCTAAAAAATAATAAGCCAATGAAACTGCAAATGGAGGTGAGAAACGGGCAGGGCTGGAGACAGCAACGGACCCGTGTCTGGAAACACAACCCCTTTCAAAAATGTCTTTCAGTTAGTAACTGGAGCCTTTTTTATATATGGACATCACTGAATGGATATTTTGCTGTAACATTAAAATGAATGGCGGGCTAGTGCATGGGTGTTTAAATGGCCTCATTTTTCGAGTGGCTAGCAGATTTAAAAAGGGCTTCTTCCAGCCTGAACAGCAGCTCTCCATAATGGCAGTGCCTGTCCGATTCCTTGTAGTCTGTCGTTGCTGAAGCCTGCTGAGTTACACGCACTCTGTAATAAGGACAGCAGTCTCATGCAGTGCAGTGGCTTGATTAGCAGGTCTGTTTCTGTGTGGGAGGGGAGCATTGAAATATATAGAGTCTGTATTATTGGATTGCCTTTGCTGTTGGTGGTTTCTTCTCGAGTCTTTGAACCAGAGCCAGGAAAACACAGCTCTATATATCAGACCAGAACACCAATGAAAAGTCTGTTTGTTTGTTTGCGTTCCCCCTTATGAAAGTGTACCACGGTGAATGTGAAGCCTTCCTCATGATCATACTATGCATTTACCATCGCTTACTATAGCATGTATTTTAAAATGCTTTACCATCTGGGGGGCAATGCTAAAGATCCACTTTGCTATGTATGTTTTCAGTCTGGCTTTTGGAGTTTTTTTGGGCGGACCCCCGTCTCCTTTCAGGACGTGACGGGAGCCCCGATCGCCTGGCAAAGAACCTGGTAACAAGGGAAATGCTTTCCACGGCAACCAGCCTAGCGACTCGCTGCCATCGCCAGAGCAGATGTTTAGAAGCGCAGCCATGGTGATTCCCCCACATGGAAACTCTGCATCGTCAAGACGAGGGCTCCAAAAAAAAAAAACAAAGAAAAAAAAATTAAAAACAGCAACGCTTTGAAAAGGGGAAAAAGCTCTGTTTCCAACCGCAGCTTTCCATTCACAGCAGAAAAGTAATAACAAACAAAAGAGCTCCCTCGTTTTATGCAGATGCAGTCGACTTGCAAACACAGAAGAGACTTCGGGCAGAGGGTTATACCCGGGGAGATGCTGGAGAGGACTGGGAGGTGAGGGACTAGAGGGGAGCGAAAACTGAATCGTCAAGTGGACCTAGAGTGGGGCTCGTGGTCAGAGCTGAGGGACTGGGGAGGAAGCAGTGTGGTCTGTCCCTGAGGAACTGCGAGGGGGGCAGCGTGGGCTGGTGGTCAGAGCTGAGGGACTGGGAGGGAAGCAGTGTGGTCTGTCCCTGAGGAACTGCGAGGGGGGCAGCGTGGGCTAATGGTTAGAGCTGAGGGACTGGGAGGAAAGCAGTGTGTAGCCTAGTGGTCAGAGTTGAGGGACTGGGAGGGAAGCAGTGTGTAGCCTAGTGATCAGAGTTGAGGGACTGGGAGGGAAGCAGCGTGTAGCCTAGTGGTCAGGGCTGAGGGACTGGGAGGGAAGCAGTGTGTAGCCTAGTGGTTAGAGCTGCAGGGCTGGGAAAGGGGGCATTTGTAGCTGTGGCACTGGGGAGCTGATATGAAACCCGGTCCTGGGAGGAACTGAGTCCTTCGCTGTTGCCATGTGTGAAAGCAGAGGCGACGCTCGCAATGAAACACTGTTGGCTTTTCAGCTTGAGTTGCACTGGGGAAGACTGCGCGTTGTACCCTGACTGGGAATGGTGACAAAAAAAACGGTCTGTAAATGTCAAGCAGCAAAAGCAACACAGGATGTTTTGTTTCACAGTGACGGGGGGGGATTTGAGGGTATTAATAAACTCTGAATACAAATACAGCAGCCTTCTTTGAAAAGTTTCCCAGGGACGTGCAAGCTGTGCCCTTTGCAGTGCTTTTTTAGTCCCTGATGTCTCTCTCTCTCTCTCTCACTCTCTCTCTCTGACACGCTCTCTCTCTCTCTGACACGCTCTCTCTCTCGCTCTCTCTCTCTCTCTCTCTCTCTCTCTCTCTCTCTCTCTCTCTCTCTCTCTCTGCAGTCGAGAGTAGAGCTGACTCAGACCATTCTGCCCGGTCACGCCATCAGCATCGACGCAGAGCTGCCATGCCAACTTTTTTTTTTTTTGGTCTGTTTGCTGCATAATTTGCCCTTTCGTTCTCATTCTCTCTCTCTCTCTCTCTCTCTCTCTCTCTCTCTCTCTCTCTCTCTCTCTCCTCAGTGCCCAGTGACTGTGTCGTCTCTGTTCTTGCCGCACTTTCCAGTCCTAGCAGAGTCCGGAGGGAGAGCTTGTTTGGTTTGGAGTTGCAGACCAAAAAAAAGAAAAAAATGTCTTTGGAAGAATCCGGGAGCAAGGAGTGGGCGATCCTGAGTCCTGTGGATTTCATCCAGCTGCAGCAGTACATCGACTGTGAGTCCTGGGGCAGGGGGGGACATGCAGTCCTACAGCTGCTTCCCCACCATTATGAAGCTGCGTGTATAATCTCAGTCCCACAAGCTGTTGGTAAGTTTTAGGAAACTTGCCTCCTTTCCTTGCCTGACGTCTCCTCTCCCTCCCTCCCTCGCAGACTCGAACCTCAAGGTGAAGGACGCCTTAAAGGAGTTCTACGGAGATGGAGTTTTGTCAAAGTATCGTCATGGCGAGGTGAGTGCAGAAAGCAAGGCTTCGAGTCTCAGCTCTCGGTAGCAGAAGCAGCGCTGACTGGTTTAGGAAGCATCTGTACTGGAATGGCTGTCGGTCACGGCTGCTCTTGAAAGAACTCTTTCTGAAGCCCTCGCTCCTGTCTCTCTTCTCCTCCTGTTCTCTCTGCCCGCAGTGTATAGAGGAGGAAGGCTTCAAGCTGTTCATGAAGACCTATCTGGATGTTAAAGAGGTCCCAGAGGACCTGTGCCACAGATTATTCATGTACTTCCAGAAGACATCCGAGCCAGACAGTGCGAACCGATCACAGAGCAACCCGGCTGGTCCAGACAGTG
This sequence comes from Acipenser oxyrinchus oxyrinchus, assembly GCA_030684275.1. Classification (NCBI taxonomy): domain Eukaryota; kingdom Metazoa; phylum Chordata; class Actinopteri; order Acipenseriformes; family Acipenseridae; genus Acipenser; species Acipenser oxyrinchus. Next base: position 339,239 of record CM060299.1, on the reverse strand, counting down.
CGAACCGATCACAGAGCAACCCGGCTGGTCCAGACAGTGCAAACCAATCGCAGAGCAACCCGGCTGGTAAGCACTGTAATAGGATGTGGTGAGGGGAGGTCTTCAATGGCTGGGTTAGAAGGCAGCTCTTTGCTGTGGCTGTGTTAAGAGTGGGTTTTATTTAATTACCATATCCTGGATGGGGGGGGGGGGGGGGGGGGGGTTGTTTTTGTTGTTGTTGTTGTCAGCTCTAGAAGTTAGATATCCTGAGGTGTTTTGACTGTGTTGGAACATGAAGGCGTTTCCGAGTGAGAGGGTTCCCTTCAGCCCATGTGTTCTCTTCCCAGCAGCCCCTGGGCAGGTCTGCATGAAGGACGTTTCCTGTTACCTGTCTCTGCTGGAGGGGGGCTGTCCCGAGGACAAGCTGGAGTGTGAGTGGCCTCATCCCGTCGCTCTTTACAATCCCCCTTAAGACCACGTAACACTGATGAAGGCGCTATCATTAGAAACGCCTGTCTGCTTGACTCGGTTTCTTCCAGCTTCAATAACACTGATGAAGGCGCTAGCATTAGAAACGCCTGTCTGCTTGACTCGGTTTCTTTTAGTTTCAGTAACACTGATGAAGGTGCTAGCATTAGAAACGCCTGTCTGCTTGACTCGGTTTCTTCTAGTTTCAATAACACTGATGAAGGCACTAGCATTAGAAACGCCTGTCTGCTTGACTCGGTTTCTTCTAGTTTCAGTAACACTGATGAAGGCGCTAGCATTAGAAACGTCTGTCTGCTTGACTCGGTTTCTTCTAGTTTCAATAACACTGATGAAGGCTAGCATTAGAAACGCCTGTCTGCTTGACTCGGTTTCTTCTAGTTTCAGTAACACTGATGAAGGCACTAGCATTAGAAACGCCTGTCTGCTTGACTCGGTTTCTTCTAGTTTCAGTAACACTGATGAAGGCTAGCATTAGAAACGTCTGTCTGCTTGACTCGGTTTCTTCTAGTTTCAATAACACTGATGAAGGCACTAGCATTAGAAACGCCTGTCTGCTTGACTCGGTTTCTTCTAGTTTCAGTAACGCTGATGAAGGCACTAGCATTAGAAACGCCTGTCTGCTTGACTCGGTTTCTTCTAGTTTCAGTAACACTGATGAAGGCACTAGCATTAGAAACGCCTGTCTGCTTGACTCGGTTTCTTCTAGTTTCAGTAACACTGATGAAGGCACTAGCATTAGAAACGCCTGTCTGCTTGACTCGGTTTCTTCTAGTTTCAATAACACTGACGAAGGCACTAGCATTAGAAACGCCTGTCTGCTTGACTCGGTTTCTTCTAGTTTCAGTAACACTGATGAAGGCACTAGCATTAGAAACGCCTGTCTGCTTGACTCGGTTTCTTCTAGTTTCAATAACACTGACGAAGGCACTAGCATTAGAAACGCCTGTCTGCTTGACTCGGTTTCTTCTAGTTTCAAGTAACACTGATGAAGGCACTAGCATTAGAAACGCCTGTCTGCTTGACTCGGTTTCTTCTAGTTTCAATAACACTGATGAAGGCACTAGCATTAGAAACGCCTGTCTGCTTGACTCGGTTTCTTCTAGTTTCAGTAACACTGATGAAGGCACTAGCATTAGAAACGCCTGTCTGCTTGACTCGGTTTCTTCTAGTTTCAATAACACTGATGAAGGCACTAGCATTAGAAACGCCTGTCTGCTTGACTCGGTTTCTTCTAGTTTCAGTAACACTGATGAAGGCACTAGCATTAGAAACGCCTGTCTGCTTGACTTGGTTTCTTCTAGTTTCAGTAACACTGATGAAGGCACTAGCATTAGAAACGCCTGTCTGCTTGACTTGGTTTCTTCTAGTTTCAGTAACACTGATGAAGGCACTAGCATTAGAAACGCCTGTCTGCTTGACTCGGTTTCTTCTAGTTTCAGTAACACTGATGAAGGCACTAGCATTAGAAACGCCTGTCTGCTGGACTCAGCGTTCCCATACGACGCTGTGATTGACGGCCGCTGGTGTGGGATTGATATCACTGACCTGCTTCTGCTGTTTTTCAGTTACCTTCAAGCTGTATGACAAGGATGGGAACGGTCTGCTGGACAGTTCGGTAAGTCTGTCCTTTTGAAATTAAACAGACGAAAAAAATCCCCACCTTGAATCCGCACCAGTATCGTACTAATCGACCGCAATGATCTCCGCTGTGCGTCTGGTCCCGTGTCGCAGTACCAGCGATACAGACCGCGCTAACTCCGTGCTCGTTTCTCTGTGTCAGGAGGTGGATCGAATCATCGCTCGGATGATGCACGTGGCTGACTATCTGGAATGGGACGTGTCGGAGCTGAAACCGGTACGCCTGACACCCCTTCGTTGGCTGCAGTGGGGTTTGGGTTTGTTTTGTGTGAAACGCTCTGATAATAAAATCCGTCGGAGTACAGGCTGGCGAGTTGCTTGTGGAGCGGGTGCTGTAATGAAGTGCGTGCCTCTCTCCCTGTCAGATCCTGAAGGAGATGATGAAAGCGATCGACTACGACGGCAATGGGACGGTGTCCCTGGAGGAGTGGATCAGAGGGGGGATGGCGAACGTCCCGATGCTGGTCCTGCTGGGGCTTGAAGCGGTAAGCAGCCTCCCTTTTCCTCTCTGTCAGCGCGTTCCGTTGCTTTCTGTAACAGCCTCTCATCGTATTTGTCTGTGTCCCGCTAATCTCTCTCTCTCCCCCTCTCTCTCTTTCTCTCCAGACCATCAAGGACGACGGGCAGCACCTGTGGCAGCTGAAGCATTTCAAAAGGCCTGCGTACTGCAACGTGTGCCACAGCCTGCTGGTGGGGCTGAGGAAGCAAGGGCTCTGCTGCACCTGTGAGTCGCGCCCCCACCCCCACCCCCACCCCCACACACCCTGCCCCCAGGGCGGGTACAGCACACCCCCTGTGTCCATGCTGTAGCAAACCACATGCTTTTATTTTAAAACCCTGATCGCCTGGTACTGCACTGGCACTGAAAGTAAGGCCAGCAAACTGAGACATTCCTTTAACCCAGTGCAGTGCAGTGCAATGCAGTTTGTTCGTCGAAACTGGAATTGTTTTGCAGGCTGCTTTAACGGAATTCCGTGTGGCTTTTCCTGAAACTCTCCCTTTGAAAGGACACAGGTGACGAGAGTCTAAAGGGTTCATGCGTTTGACTGCGCTGCGTTTTCTGCTGTGATGAAAGCTTCCAGCCCACCAAGGCCCTGCGTGTTGGTAATGAATTGAAAGGGAAATCCTTGGGTAGCTGTCGAAAAACCAGGATGGAAATAAGACTCCCGTTTGCAGAGCAGTTCGATCCATTCCTGGTTTTAAGTTTAAGACACACCCCTGAGCGTGTTAGCTGCACACGCTGTGGCTAATCAAGCTTGTGTTCAAACCTGGAATGCGTATAACTGCCCTGGAAGTCTTATTTCCATCGCTGGACAAGGTTAGCAGCTTGCAGCTGAGCAGAGAAAGGATGAAGTGTCTCAGCGTGTGTCTCAGCACTAAGCTCCTGTCCCTCGCTTCTCTCCCCATGTGTCTCTCGCAGGCTGTAAATACACAGTCCATGAACGCTGCACCTCCAAAGCACTGCTCCCCTGCATCAGCACCTTCGCCAAGTCAAAGAAGGACGCTGGTGTGAGTGTCCCTGTTTTTATATTCCCCCCGGAAACATGGCACAGCAGTTTGATCCATTCCTGTTTTTTTTGTTGTTGTTGTTTTTACCCGCGAGCTTGTCACCTAGACGCACCTGCGTTGTAATGAAGCTTGAGGTAAAACCTGGAATGGGTGCCGCTGCTTTGGAATCGGAGTCTTATTCCCACCCTTGAAATGCCCGTCCTCTCCCTCTTCCTCGGCTGACAGGTGCAGCCCCATGTGTGGGTGGAAGGGAACTGCGAAGCCAGTAAGTGTGATCGCTGCCAGAAGAAGATCAAGAGCTACCAGGGTCTGACAGGAATGCGCTGTGTGTGGTGCCACATGAAGGTGAGGAGATTGCTCTGTGATTGCGACTCCAGACGGTCAGAGCTTTGGAAAAGCCAGCCCAGCCCTGTGCAGCGTTCCTGTTGTGAGGTCACCTCTCTCTCTCTCTCTCTCTCTCTCTCCTTTCCCACCCCAGATCCACAATGACTGTGTGTCCCAGGTTCCCTCGGAGTGTGACTGCGGCGCTCTCAAAGATCACATCCTCCCTCCCTGTGCAATCTACCCGGTCATCCTGGTAAACCCTCCCTCAGCATGCCTGGACCTCCGATCCCCGCTCCTTCATTCCTTCGGAGCTTTGTCCCTTTTCGCTTTTGCAGTTCTGTGAAATAATTTGAATCCGTTCTGCACTGCGTACTCCATGTGCCTTGACTGTGCTGCTGCTTCGTGAACTAAAGCAGGATTCGCCGAGGACTGAAGAGCCCAGGTGCCCTCAGAGTTAGTCAAAAGCAGCAGTCTAGTAAGCTCCCAGACGAGTTTTCAGCAAGGAAAGTCGTTTTTTTTTTTTTTTGTATTTTCGCCTCGTTCTGAATCGCACCTTTTCACTGCACTGTAGAATCTCCGGACAGATCGGACCAATTTTAATATTCTATTATGGTTTGTTGTTAAGGCTGATGTCAATTCTAGCGTAACACTCACGTGGTCGATTTCGCACGAGAATAAAAAAGACACAGGGCCCTTGAGTTTTAACATTGTTACAGGAGGTCTCGATGTAAAAAAAAAAAAAATCAGAGGACCTCCTGAGAAAATGATCTGGGATAAAAAGAAATGTCCCTGGAGAATCAAGCTTTAGCGTGACCGGAGCTCTGTGTTTCTGTCCCAGGAAAGGCAGAACTGTCCCAAGAACGGCTCTCCGAGTCCCACGCTGTCCGAGGAGACGGAGCAGTCCTTCACAACCCCCGACGGGCAGATCCTGCGGGTATGGGCAATTATCACCTAATAATAACAATTCAGAACTGTGAATGGACTGGGGTGCGCGTTTGAACTGTGCATGGCTATTCGTGCCCTGTGATCCAAGAGACTGCTGGGAAAGGCTTACCGAAAAAAGAACCCCCTCTCTCTCTCTCTCTCTCTTCGCAGATCACCCCAGTCCCGGAGACGCACCCCCTGCTGGTTTTTGTGAACCCCAAAAGTGGAGGCAAACAGGGCAAGAGGTGAGCCTCGGGCAGGACCGTTGCTCTTCATGTAAATCTTTGAAGAGTTTCTACAAATGTAACCAAAACGAAAAACAATAGTTGCCTGATGAAGCAACAAGGATCTCTGTTGCCAGTGGGACTCTCACTGTACATATATATATACGCTGTATAAGCTTTGTAAGCTTTCATTTCACAAGCCTGGTGAAACTACAGTAAGACGCCTCTGTGTCAGTGGCCCTGTGTTTTGTGTGTTTCAGGGTGCTGAGGAAGTTCAGGTATCTGCTGAACCCCAGACAGGTGTATGACCTTTCCAATGGGGGTCCTGCTCCAGGGTAAGGCTTCCACACTCTTCTCAAAGAGAAGGAAATGAATCTGCTTGTGGATCCGGGGGGGGGACGGGGGACGGGGGACGGATGGACCCACAAATCCTCCTCTTCTCGTTTCCAGGTTGAATTTCTTTGGGGATCTCCTGGATTACCGGATTCTGGTTTGTGGCGGGGATGGCACAGTGGGCTGGATTCTGGAAGCCATAGGTTTGTAACCCAGGAAGCTGGTACAGCAGTGAGTGACGGGGTGAGAGTGAGTGAGTGACGGGGTGAGAGTGAGTGAGTGACGGGGTGAGAGTGAGTGAGTGACGGGGTGAGTGAGTGAGTGACGGGGTGACAGGGTGAGTGACGGGGTGAGTGAGTGAGTGACGGGGTGAGTGAGTGAGTGGTGAGGGGTGAGTGAGTGAGGTGTGTGAGTGAGTGACGGGGTGTGTGAGTGAGTGACGGGGTGTGTGAGCGGGTGACGGGGTGTGTGAGGGGGTGAGTGACGGGGTGAGTGAGTGAGTGGTGGGGTGTGTGAGGGGGTGAGTGACGGGGTGAGTGAGTGAGTGATGGGGTGAGTGAGTGAGTGACGGGGAGAGTGAGTGAGTGAGTGAGTGACGGGGTGAGTGGGTGAGTGACGGGGTGTGGGGGTGAGTGACGGGGTGAGTGAGTGAGTGACGGGGTGAGTGACGGGGTGAGTGAGTAATGGGGTGAGTGACGGGGTGAGTGTGACTGACTGAGTGTGAGAGTGAGTGAGTGACGGGGTGAGAGACAGTGTGTGTGAGTGAGTGAGTGACGGGGTGAGTGTGAGTGAGTGAGTGAGTGACGGGGTGAGTGACGGGGTGAGTGTGACTGACTGAGTGTGAGAGTGAGTGAGTGACGGGGTGAGAGACGGTGTGTGTGAGTGAGTTAGTGACAGGGTGAGTGAGTGAGTGAGTGACGGGGTGAGTGTGAGTGAGTGAGTGAGTGACGGGGTGTGTGAGTGAGTGAGTGAGTGACGGGGTGTGTGAGTGAGTGAGTGACGGGGTGAGAGTGACGGGGTGAGTGAGTGAGTGAGTGACGGGGTGAGTGACGGGGTGAGTGAGGGGGTGAGTGAGTGACGGGGTGAGTGAGTGACGGGGTGAGTGAGTGAGTGGTGCTTTCAGCAGCGTTAACGAGACCCAGAACAAAGAAATACCAGGGTGGGTGTTGCAGGGGGGACAGGTTACTGGTTACACTCTGGTGCACCAGCTGTACTTCAAGAGACTCTCCGTTGAGGCCACCAGGATGTGAGCGAAACAGAAAATGATGCACAAAGCAATTCCAAAAACAACGCCACGCAGAACACGTTGGTTTAGATCGCTGATGGCAGGTTTTTTAAAATGTTTTTCATGTTTTTTTTTTTTTTTTCAGATAAAGCCAACCTGTTGGTACGCCCCCCCGTCGCTGTGCTGCCCCTGGGCACTGGCAATGACCTGGCGAGATGCCTGCGCTGGGGAGGAGGTGAGATCACGTGACCAGCCACGAAAACCACGTCCCACAGTGATCAGGCTCTTACAGCACGGGATAGCTTCACTGGAATGAGCCCTTACAAAAGCTTCCCACTGTAAAAGCACAGCAAAGGGCAATGAAGCCCAGTGAGAGCATGGCAAAGCATAGGCAAGCATTGTAAAGCACAGAGAGGTCTGGTAAAGCATAGGGAAGCATTGTAAAGCACAGAGAGGTGTGGTAAAGCATAGGGAAGCATTGTAAAGCACAGAGAGGTGTGGCAAAGCATAGGCAAGCATTGTAAAGCACAGAGAGGTCTGGTAAAGCATAGGGAAGCATTGTAAAGCACAGAGAGGTCTGGTAAAGCATAGGGAAGCATTGTAAAGCACAGAGAGGTCTGGTAAAGCATAGGGAAGCATTGTAAAGCACAGAGAGGTGTGGTAAAGCATAGGCAAGCATTGTAAAGCACAGAGAGGTGTGGTAAAGCATAGGGAAGCATTGTAAAGCACAGAGAGGCATGGTGAAGACTCTTCTGTTGGCTCTCAGGCTACGATGGGGAGGACCTGCATAGGATTCTGCGGGATATTGAACTCAGCAGTCAGGTCCTGATGGATCGCTGGAGCGTGCAGGTGATCCCAGACAACCCCCAGGAGAAAGGGGACCCCGTGCCCAACGACATCATCAACAACTACTTCTCCATCGGAGTGGTGAGTGAGCACGCGCCTCGCCCCTCGCCCCCGCACGCACTCTCTTGCAGGTACCTCCGCTAGTGTTGCGGGGGGGGGGGTCGGGAGAGGTTATTGGTTACTCTCTGGGGTACCTGATGTACTGAGAGGTTAGACATGGTCTGAGAGCTCGAGTGAAGGTGTTGAGAAGCGAACAAGCCGTTTCGCACCCGGACCAGGGAGCGCGCTCTGAAAATCCTGAAAAAAAAAAAAGGTCCCTGTCTTGTTTTGACAGGATGCCTCCATCGCTCACCGATTCCATCAGATGAGAGAGAAACACCCACAGAAATTCAACAGCAGGTCAGTGAGACCAGTAAACAACTCTACTGATAATCAAACGAAATAAACTGGGCTTCTTTCTGTGATGCTCGGGTAGCTGCCTGTGTTAACTCCCCCCCTCGGCCTCTCTCTCCTCTCTCCTCTCCTCTCAGGGTGAAGAATAAGCTGTGGTACTTTGAGTTTGCCACTTCAGAGACCATCTCTGCCTCGTGTAAGAAGCTGAACGAGTGCCTGACCCTCCAGGTGAGCTGAAACGTTTCTCGTCTTGTTAAACTGGAAGTCTTACCGTTGCCTTTACTGTAATAAACGCCCGCTCTGAAACCACAGTGTGCCGCGCCGTGAGAGTGGGCAGCTTTAACCCTTTCAGTCCTGAATTATCGTGGTCGAGCTGCAGAATAAACTCCTTTTTTGAATATACATGAGAACAGGACACACCAAAAATTTTTTAAAAAAGTATATATATTTATACACGAGTCACGTGAGGTTCCAGCGTGATTTCCGACGGCATGTGTTAATATATACAGTGTGGTGACAAACCGCTCTCTGTCTCTCGCTCTCTCTCTCTCTCTCTCGCTCTCCTCTCCCTCTCCCTCTCCCTCTCTCTCTCTCTCTCTCTCTCCCTCTCCCTCTCCCTCTCTCTCTCTCCAGTGTTGCGGATTGCCCATCGATCTGAGCAGCCTCTCTCTGGAGGGCATTGCCGTCCTCAACATTCCCAGCATGCACGGCGGCTCCAACCTGTGGGGCGAGACCAAGAAGCTGGACCTCGGGAGCTCGACCAATCAGCAGCCAGAGGTCATCACGGACCCTGAGGTCCTGAAAGGCAGTGTGCAAGGTGAAAAAAAAAAAAAAAAAATGGAATTACTGTGCAGGGAACTCGAAAGCTCCAGTAAGGAATTAGACTCAAAAACTGTTAAAATAGCTCTGTGTGTGTGTTTCACTGGATTCAGTGCTGCTCTGTGTGTGTGTGTTTCACTGGATTCAGTGCTGCTCTGTGTGTGTGTGTGTTTCACTGGATTCAGTGCTGCTCTGTGTGTGTGTGTGTTTCACTGGATTCAGTGCTGCTCTGTGTGTGTGTGTGTTTCACTGGATTCAGTGCTGCTCTGTGTGTGTGTGTGTTTCACTGGATTCAGTGCTGCTCTGTGTGTGTGTGTGTTTCACTGGATTCAGTGCTGCTCTGTGTGTGTGTGTTTCACTGGATTCAGTGCTGCTCTGTGTGTGTGTGTTTCACTGGATTCAGTGCTGCTCTGTGTGTGTGTGTGTTTCACTGGATTCAGTGCTGCTCTGTGTGTGTGTGTTTCACTGGATTCAGTGCTGCTCTGTGTGTGTGTTTCACTGGATTCAGTGCTGCTCTGTGTGTGTGTGTGTTTCACTGGATTCAGTGCTGCTCTGTGTGTGTGTGTGTTTCACTGGATTCAGTGCTGCTCTGTGTGTGTGTTTCACTGGATTCAGTGCTGCTCTGTGTGTGTGTGTTTCACTGGATTCAGTGCTGCTCTGTGTGTGTGTGTGTTTCACTGGATTCAGTGCTGCTCTGTGTGTGTGTGTTTCACTGGATTCAGTGCTGCTCTGTGTGTGTGTGTGTGTTTCACTGGATTCAGTGCTGCTCTGTGTGTGTGTGTTTCACTGGATTCAGTGCTGCTCTGTGTGTGTGTGTTTCACTGGATTCAGTGCTGCTCTGTGTGTGTGTGTTTCACTGGATTCAGTGCTGCTCTGTGTGTGTGTGTTTCACTGGATTCAGTGCTGCTCTGTGTGTGTGTGTTTCACTGGATTCAGTGCTGCTCTGTGTGTGTGTGTGTGTTTCACTGGATTCAGTGCTGCTCTGTGTGTGTTTCACTGGATTCAGTGCTGCTCTGTGTGTGTGTGTTTCACTGGATTCAGTGCTGCTCTGTGTGTGTTTCACTGGATTCAGTGCTGCTCTGTGTGTGTGTGTTTCACTGGATTCAGTGCTGCTCTGTGTGTGTGTGTGTTTCACTGGATTCAGTGCTGCTCTGTGTGTGTGTGTTTCACTGGATTCAGTGCTGCTCTGTGTGTGTGTGTTTCACTGGACTCAGTGCTGCTCTGTGTGTGTGTTTCACTGGATTCAGTGCTGCTCTGTGTGTTTCAGACTCCAGTGACAAGCGTCTGGAGGTGGTGGGGCTGGAGGGAGCCATTGAGATGGGTCAGATCTACACTGGGCTGAAGAGTGCAGGGAGGCGTCTGGCAAAGTGCTCCCAGATCACAATCAAGTGAGTCTCCACCTCCTCACAGAACCAGCGGGCAGGAGAGGGGCCGCGCCTCCGCACCAGTCACACGGCGCTTTCAACCTCAGACCTGGGTCTGGAGCACGACTTTCACAAACAAGGGGGGGGGGGGGGACACTAAGAACCAGCTAAAGGTTGCAAAAAAAATAAAAAAAAACTCTCTGTAAATTAGCAAGGCATGGAAGAACGGCTGAAATGCAAATGAAAGCTAGCGAAGCCAAAGCAAGTGAAGTAAGGAAGCACAGGAATCGTTTCTGATCTCAGTGCAGCAAGCTGCGACCCTCGAGTCTATAGAAGATACTGCCCTGGGCTGAAGGGGCACCGCTGTCTATCAAACCGCACAGTGGCAGCTTACAGCAGTAGTTATTATGGTCTGCCTGTGCCAATCGAGTCCACTGACATGCTGTTCTTTATCTTACAAAGGACAAAGAAGCCCCTCCCAATGCAGATAGATGGGGAGCCCTGGATGCAGCCTCCGTGTACTGTGAGTATCGCCCCCTGCTGGAGCTCGAGAGATTAGCAGTATGCCTGTGAATCCACACACTGTGCTGCAAGTCTCCCATTCACAAACAACACGCTGTTTCCAATTAGTACACCTGCAGGAGTCGCTGCCCGAAACGTTTGTCTGCTTGACTTTGTTTCTTCCTGCAGAGTTCTTTCATTTCGATCTGAGCATTTCTCCGGGTTCCTGAGGGCAATAAGCAGATAGAAGTAACCTTTTCAACACACCGCTGACAAACCTGAATCCTTTAACATTCTCTCTCTCTCTCTCTCCTCGCTTTCCCTTCCCAGATCCACATCACTCACAAGAACCAGGCCCACATGCTCCTGGCCCCGCCCACTCGCACCTCCAGCTCCTCCAGCTCCTCCAGCTTCTTCAACCTGAAGAAAAACACAGCGGAAAGTTAACCCCTGCAGCGCCGCGCAGCGAGGAGGGAGCCGGCTGCCAGCGCTTCAGAGTGCTGAGAAAAACAAGGAGGAAGAAATCCTGGATGACGACAATTAAAAAAAAAAAAAAAAGACGACGTTTTTAGATCTGCACCCAGACACGCTTAATATACCTGAACTGCGTCTTTTAAAAGTTTAATTCAACTTGCTTCAGGTCTGCTAGGCAAGATTATTATTATTATTATTATTATTATTATTATTATTATTATTATTATTAGTATTATGATTATTATTTATTTTTTTGTGGTTGATTTTTTTATTTTATTTACCAGATCCACAGGGTTTATACACCCAGAGGAGTGCAGTTAATCAAAGCACCCAATGAAAATGCAGACTGTGCTCAAAGCATCCGGGTCAGCAACTGACCATCCGTTTACAATTGAGAAGGCAGAATATATTGTGAAGACTGTTGAGTGGAGAATAGCTCCTGGGAACTGTATGTAAGGTGGGAGAGTGGAAGGATCTGCAGAACCCTTCCTTCTGCATCGAAGCACTGATTCAATTTACCTGCAGATACAAGCAATAGGGCCCTGAGCATGTAAGTGGAGTTCAGCTGGGATGCAGTTTGACAGCAGTCTGCCTGAACTCTGCATTGTATTCGTTTTAACATGGAGAGATACTGTACCTAATTCCACCCTATGATGAAACTGCTCGAACCTTTTTTTTTGTATATATTATTTTAATTTTTTCTTATTTTGATGAAAGCCGGTTCCTCTGTTTTATTTATTTGTTTTGCTTGCATGTACATTTTTTTTTTTTACGGCTAAATCATATTCTGAAAAGTGTCTGGTTTGTATGTACTCTAGTTAGATCTATTTTAAAATGCGCAATTAATAATAATAATAATAATAATAATAATAATAATAATAATAATAATAAAATGATGTTTTAAGTTTTGCACGGTGGTGTGTTTGTCAATTCATTTTAAAGTGAAAACGGAAGCACACACTGTCTCTAAAGGGATGCTGGTTACGTTGTGGTCAACATGAAGTGTTAAAGTGGATGCGAAAGACATTTAGTCTTAATGATTAACCCCTTCAGGTCCACAAGGAATCCAGCGCTGGCTGTTCAAACACATTCAAGAGCGACTCGAGCATCACGAGGAGGAAACTGACCATTCGGACGACCGGATCCAAACCCGTCTTACTTCCATCCCTGCAGAACATTGCAATAGAACAGTATTTTAGCTTCAGTACATTGTGAGCTTCAAGTCCTTTTTGACTGCAGTGTAAACTAGAAAATAAACTCTACTTGAAGACAGTTGTTATTCCACGAGTGGAGAAACAGGTCGGGGGACCACAATGCACTGCAGCTTGCCAACACCACTGTTTTCCCTTGTATTTCGGCTACCAGCGCTAAAGTTAAAAGCTTGGTCCTTCAGCACACACAGAACGAGTCCGTTCACCCTTTAAAACCCATTTACTGTCTCTTTCTAAATAGCAGAATGTGTAGATACCCCTTTGTAAACAGATACACATAATGCATTTGCAAAATAAGTGGAGGCAGTTGCTCATTTTTGGAGTGGCGTTGGTATTATCGAAACAGAATCACAATACTGTGCTAAGTGTAAAACACAGTGACAGCACGTGACCAGAATGAAGCGTCCTTTTTTTTTCTTCTTCAGTGCTCTATTCAGTGAAGGGCTGGTGCAGGAGACACGCGCGTGTCGCACAGATGCAAACGATGCTTGCTGTCTTATGAATTGCAACGAGGTGCACGAAACAAACGGGGTTCTAAAATGCACCGACGGGTTGGGATCCGGTCGTCCGAAATGCTCGAGTCGTTTGAACAGCCAGCGCTGGATTCTTTGTGGAAGGGGTAACAAGCAAACGTGTTTTTTGGAAATGCAAGGAGAGCTTAAATAAAACACACGGCAACGAACACGTGCTAATGCTGCCACCTACTGGTGATTTACATGCAGTGGGGTTTTTTAATGACGTCATCACTTTAAAACAGCGTGCCCGTACGTCTTCCCACCCTTCGCGTGTCACGTCACGTTTGTACGCACAGCGACAAGATGGCGGAGGTCGTGGAGCTACATAAACTGAAGGTAAGAGGAATTTAAAACCGGAGAAAAACAGCGAAATGTGGTTTAAAACGGACGTCCTTCGAGTGATTTCCGTGTTTAAATCATGCTGGTTGAAGCCGGGAAAGTAGCGGCGTGGTGAGACGCAGCTTTTCCCTTCTGCCCGTTTCGATGCAGACTACATTATTTTTGTGTTTATTTATTTATTACAACCGGTTGGCAAATATTAACCGTCATTTAGCGCGGGTGGAATTGCTATAACGTTTTAGTGTAGCGTGTCATACATTTAAATCAAAGTGTGACGTGTTTAATTCTTTATGTTTGGTTATTATGCGAATTAAATGTTTTTAAATGGATATTGGTTTGGGGGAGGAGGAGGAGGAGGAGGAGGAGGGGGCCCTGTGTTAATAAACCGCGGGCTCTGATGCGCTGATATTAACCAGCCTGGGTGTGTTAATAATGATTAAAAACACGAATCATTTAACGCTTTATTTAAGAAGTTCAGTCGTTTCCCGAATGCTTGCGGCTACTGATAAACTAAAAACACATTTCCGATGGTGCACATGTGCGTCCTTCTCAGTCAGAGCTGCTAGTGGTAGTGATTCAAATGGTCAGACGTTGTTTAGTGGGAACAATAAATTCATCTCAGCGTGGAGTTATTTTAAGGATCTATATTGTGTGTGTGTGTTTTTTTAACAGTGTTTTAAACCAGGGTCCCGCTCAATTGATTCTTGAAATGTATTTTTGTTTACGACTGTAAGTCGCCCCGGATAAGGGCGTCTGTTAATAAATTATTATTTATTTCTTAGCAGACGCCCTTATCCAGGGCGACTTACAATTGTTACAAGATATCACATTAGTTTTACATACAATTACATTATTTTGTACACATTATTTTTACATACAATTACCCATTTATACAGTTGGGTTTTTACTGGAGCAATCTAGGTAAAGTACCTTGCTCAAGGATACAGCAGCAGTGTCCCCCCCACCTGGGATTGAACCCACGACCCTCCGGTCAAGAGTCCAGAGCCCTGACCACTACTCCACACTGCTGTTTAAATAAATAAATAAATAAATACAAATAATTGCTATTTTTTCATTTCCAAATTCAATTCCTCTTCCCTTCATTCTAACACGTTGCAATTCGCGGCGTTCTGTTAAAAACGAGCTTCTCACAGTGACACCACATTACACTTCAATTGAAGTCGCTGGCTGTGAGTCAATTACTGTGGCTTCAAATACAAGCAATTGGAATAAATCTCACTCCCCCTTCAGAGGAAGTGGAATTGCGAGAACGGGAGCTGACCCCAACCCGGCTCTCAACCTCTTGTGTCCACAGTTGGCGGAGCTGAAGCAGGAATGCACTGCTCGGGGTCTGGAGACCAAAGGGAACAAGCAAGACCTGGTGAACCGACTGCAGGCGTACCTGGAGGAACACGGTGAGCAAAGACGCCGCTGCGCAGTTTAATCGACTTGGAACAGCGGGAAACTAAAACACCCAACTGTTTCATATCACCTTTCAGTTCCAAACCCTGTTCTGAATGGTTTAACTGAACCAATCAAACCTCCATCCAGACCCGGAAGTTGTTCATGCGCTCATTTTGCTGGCTGTTAGACCTGCAGGAGTGGAAGAAAGTCCCTTCAGGACCGTGATTGGACCCCCACGCAGTATTATTGTATAAGGAGCGAATTGGTATAAAACAAACGGTGCAGTTTCAGTTCTTGGGCACTAGAGGGCACTCCTGCACTAGTTGTATTTCATTGGTGAATTTCCTCATTATATATAGGGGTCAAGTTTGAGTTCTTTTTTCTTTGTTCAAAGTGCTATTGACTTTGTGTTTGTGTATCTGATTAGCTGATGTGGCTCCACTGTGGAACTATGGATGATATTTCAGTGTGGTGCATTGTTTACTTCTAACTTTACTGTGTATCTTTTTATATATCTAATAAACAACCAAACCCAGCAGCAGCTATCCATTTGTATTCTTAATGAGTGAACATCATCCTGACAGAGTGTATTAACTTGCCTGTTTCTGCTGTTTCTTAGCTGTTGAGGAAGAGGTGAACGAAGAGGAAGTCCTTGGTGAAGATACTGAGGTACTGCTTGAGTCACATTGATGAAATGAAACAGATTGAATACACGGTGAACCATCTGCACCAAACCAAACTGATTACACTTCGCTGTGCCACACTTTACACCCGGAAACAAAGAAGCAGTGTCTTCAGAGCGACCTTCAGGGGCTGTGGACTCCACAGCGCTCCCTGTTTTCAGTAAACATCCAGAACACACCAAAATAAACTGCTCAGGTGTCAGAGAAGGCATGGGTATCGGGGCTGGGCTCGCGTCTTTAGTGACCGTGGTTTAAACTTGACGTTCTACGAACGTGGCCGGCACAAGCCACGCTGTGGTGTTTTGTAAAACGCTAAACCGTGTGTGTGTGTGTGTGTGTTTTATTTTTAATAGGAAGAGGAGGTCAAGGTAGTTGTGGAGGAGCCGGCAGAGCCAGAGAAGGTCTCCGTCGCTGAGAAAGAGGAGGGAGGGTGAGTGGGGGTCTGTTTCTGTTCTGTCGTGCTGGGGGTCCTCCCCTTTTTCAATAAGTGCGTCTTGTTCGATTGTGTGAGTCTTGCTAAGATCTCCAGTGGTGTTTTAGCAGCTGTTCCCACACTTGCGTTTTCTACCAGGAGAGGGCAGTCTTGGCCTGCTGTTTTGACCTGTTCAGTAAACCGCATGCTGCTTTTCAGTGTGTCTGACTGCAATTAGCTGCTTTTAAAATTAAAAAAACAGACAAGCATAAATAATAATTTATAAAGTCCAGTGTAATTTGTTTGATAAATATGTGGTGGTGTTTGATTGCTGCAATTAAGTTTCTGATGCATAGAAGTTCTAAATTTGTCACATTTTGTAACCCAGGTTTCTTTCTATTTTGTTGTTTTCAGGGCTGCAGATAAAAAGGTGGTTAGAATAGCATCCACAACCTCTCCAGACGAGGTAGGGATTCTGTGTGCGTCTCCTTCACTTCAGGAGCTGAAACACAGCCATTTTTTAAAAGGGGTTTCCGCCCTCCTGTTTGCTTGAGGGGGGTGCCAGCGTTGCGCTGCTCTGGTGTATTCATGTGTGGGTTCAGCACTGGCAACGGCAGCAATGCAAATAAAGACCCTCCGTTGCATTGCAGTTCATGAAACTCGCACTAAAACCAGAAACGGATAAAACCGCTATGCAATCGGAGTCTTTATTTCCATCCGTTTTAACAGCGAGTGTGGTTACTTTGGTGGGCCAGCCTAGCTTTTCGTAGTTTAACCAACTGGCTTTACAATCGGTGTGTCTGTAACCCGGGGGCGGAGCGGGAGCTCCGAGTAACGGGAAGTAATTCAAAATGAGACACTTGATGCCACTGATAGTAAGTGTGTGAGGGGGGTGGGTGGAAGGGGGTCTCAAATCGGTGCAGTTTTCTAACTCTTGTGTGTGTGTGTCTCTTCATTCAGAAGCTGCAGCAGAGAGCACAGAGGTTTAACGTCCCTGCGACTGGCGAGAGTAAGAAGGCTGCTCGAGCTGCAAGGTAAGCCAGCTTACAGAACCCAGTTCAATTGTACTGCGGTGATGGAAATGAGACGCCAGCTGCCCGGCACTTTCATCCCATTCCAGGTTTTACTAGGAGCTCGGTTAGCCACTGTGGTGTACAGGTAACAAGCTCAGGTGTGTCTTATTAAACTCGCAGCGAAACGCAGTGGGTTTGGACTCGCTGAGCACCCTGTGTTTTGACTTCACTCTCTTTCTGTTTCTTGCAGATTTGGTTTGCCAGCAGCCCCAGAAAAAGGTGATTTAATAAACCGTTGTGCAGTACATGTGTGTGTTTCTAGAAGTGCAGTCAGACCCGTCCTAATCCGCTGTTGCTTGGGACAGGAACATTGTGCCTTGTTACACAGCGTGTTGGGTTACAGAGGCGCTGTCAAATCGTAGCACTGTACCTCGCGGGGAAAGGTACCAATGACAAACTATTTGAACACTTTGCCGGACCGCGCAGTCAGATCGATCAATCAGATTTTATTTTATATAGCGCCTTTCATAGCGGAGCACCATCACAAAGTGCTTTACAAGATGCAGAAACAACAAGAAAATCCATAATACTTTAAATACAGAGAAATTCATATGCATGCTTTTCAGTAAAAAACAATGCATAATACATTAAATACAGCGGGAAGTGCATACTATGTGATAGTAGCATTATACATGAAATAGCAACAACACAGCAGCTAATAGCAGATACCAGGCTTAAAGAGCATGGAAAGCGAGAGAACAGATATTGATTTTTAGGCAGACCAGATTTCCGAATCGTGCAGAGGGCCCCATTTGTTTCAATAGGGAGCGCAGGTTTAGTCATTTTTATGTTTGATGCGTTGGGAAAGGATGCGAAGGAGTTTTTATATAGTAGTTTTAATTGCTGCTCACTTTCTTTTTCAGGTTCCTCTGTAGTCAGCCAGCCAGCTGTAAGTAACACACTTTTTAAACTCTTGCTGTTGTGTAGCGAGTTGGGAGGCCTTCGTTGTTTTCAGGGGCTGTTCGCAAAGCTTTACAGAAAAGTTTCTTTGCAGAGTTCAGGAACTTTTTTAAAGCTAGTCTTGCATGCATTATAAAAAAAAAAAAAAACAACAACCTTCCTTGATTAATGCCCTGTGTGTAATTGTATTATTATTTTATTTTTTTGTGGCATTTCCAGGTCAATGTAGACCAGTTGAAAAAAAGAGCCCAGAGATTTGGGATGAATGTGTCTTCGGTCTCAAAGAAGGTAGGCAACCAGGCTGTATGTAAATATACTGGACTGTCTCCTTAAAGGTTTCCTAGTACAGCATTTTCAAATTTCCCTCCTGCTAGATTATATATGATGCGGGAGGGGAAGTAGGACTCCTGTTGCACAGCAGTTGTACCTGTTCCTGGTTTTCATACGAGCTTGAATCGCCCCAGTGGATAGGTGATAAGCAGAGGTGTGTTATTCAACTCGGAGCAAGGCCAGGATTGGATCAAACTGCTATGCAATGGGAGTCTTCTTTCCATCTCTCTATCTGAGAGCGAGCATCCTGTTACCCGGATCTGTAAATGATTGTGTTTTTACCCTTATACTAACCATGTTTTTAAAACATGACAGTCTGGCTGTGGAAGAAGCGAATCAGGAGTATTGCTGGAAATGCAGTGGATTTTGATGCTCTGTATCTCTATCACATACATACACGCTTTGAATTTCAAACAAACTGGTAGCTGCAGTTGCAAAAACTCAAGTTTGTTCTGCAACTCGTGTCTTGTGTATTCTCTCTCTACAGCTGTTTCTCATATTGGTATTTCACATGAAAGACTCTTGATGTTCCCTGAAGCTTGTTCTGTTTTGTATGATGATTTGGAGTGGGGCCGGCTGCCTCAGTCTAATCCTTTTCACCCTGAATGAAAAGAGTTAAATATCCCTCCAAACCAGTGCTGGCACGTACATGAGTCTCTGTCAAGTGAATCCACCTGTAAGACCCGAAAGGTCAAAGCCACTTGACCTTTTCCAAGACCAGTGTTTGCATAAAAAATAAACCTTTAAAGCTGTCCTGTGGTACCACAAATTGCTTCCATATTTTAGCGCAGACTAAACTGGGTGGGTGTGTGTGTTACAATCGTGAGCGAAAAGAGTATAAACAAACCATAAATGATACTCCTTAAACTGCTCTGACCCCCCGCCCCCCCCATTTATCAGCTTAAGGCTCTTAAAGAAACAACTCCCTTTTTTATTTTTACAGGTGTTTTTCTTCTGCTCCATTAGTTTTGCCCTCGTTTTTTTTGTTTCTCTCTCTAAATGTCTTTTGGCATCAGGGGGGCTGGAGGGGGGGGGGCAGATATAATAGCCCCTGGTTGGGGGTAAATGGCTTTGCAAGAGCGGCAAATGTAATTATCGCGGCAGGACGCTCTGCGCTGGCTTTTGTGTGCGGTCGGAAGTGCCCGGCACGCAGCTTCCAGGGAAGGGAAACCACAATGCTTGTTGCAGAACCACAACCACCAGCCGCTCGCTGCTCTAATGCTGCTCTTTCCAGGGCACGATCTGACCATGCCTGGGGGGGGGGGATACAAAATGTAATTAGACTGCAAGCTAGCCTGATTTGTGCTCGGAGTACTTGCAGTGCTGCGATTCTCTTTGTCTATCATCTGTGGACTGACATGGCTACCGTTTCATCTTCGCTGATATTCAGGTAGTCGATTTGACCCACAGGTTGCGTGTGAAATTGGAATAACGCCCGTCAGCTGCTGCAGCTGTGAAATAGTTTTGAGAAGGGGGGGGGGGGGTTGATGCATCAGGGTGGAGTATTCTTGCCAAATGAACAGTGTTCTGTGAAAATACGAATGTTTTCTGGTGGTGGCGTTGTTTAAAAAGATCATGTGTTAACTTGCATGTGTGTTTTTTTGAGGGTTTTATTTTCTTGCTGTTCTGGCCCTCTGTAAAGAGGAAGTGACGTTCCTTATTGAATAACGACTCCTCCCCCTCTTTGTCACCGCCAGGAACGTCATCTAGAGTCTCCTCTTACTTTATTCAGGTCGGACAAAGACGCGTCTTTTTAATAGAGGAGTTCAGCATAAAAAACAAAGCCTTAAATAAAATCGGAGCATTCGTGTTGGTGTGCCTGGCAAGTCAACTCCCTGCCTAATCTGTAGCGTGCTACAGGAGGGAAATTAACAAGAACTAACATTGCTTGAGTGAAACTTTCATTTAACCAAACAGCTGCTTTCTGTTTCTTTTTAGTTTTTTCCCAATTTTATTGGAATCAACAGACAGCAGTGGCAGAAAAAAATAGGTGTATAATATATATAATTGCACACTGACGCACACACTGACATCCATACACACACACACACACACACACACACACACACTAGATTGTGCTCAATACACCAAACCAGCCCCCCCCTGAGTTTTCCTGAATGGGGGTCTCTCTGGCCTAGGATAATGAGAAGTGACAGTGAGGAGAATAGTTCTGGCAGCCATGGAAATTGTTCCAGAGAGGGGCTGTCAGTCTGACCAGCCTCCTGTCTCAGAGAATGGAACTCGAGATTCGTTTGTGCACCTAATGCTTTTGTACTGGCTCAGCAATGCAAGGAAAGGACAGGCTGTATTCCAGGAACAGACCCCAGTGTGTGTGTGTGTGTCTCTTTCATTTTTTAAAATGTTTTAACAAAGCATAGGAAGGTGGGGATGTAGAGCAATGCTGCTTCACTTGTGTGTTTTAGTTGGCAGCCCTGTATTTGTTTTGGTGTCTGTTTTGTTTGCTTGATCGCTTGCTAGCTACGACCTTTCTCTCTCTCTCTCTCTCTCTCTCTTTCTCCCCCTTTTTTTTATTAAGGTAAAGTTGAATTCATCTCTCGATGCCAGTAACTTTGGTGATCCAAAAAAAAAATAACTTTGCAAAGTGCAAAATCATAGTGCTGTTAAATTTTGTTGGAACTTTAAATAAAAATAATAGTGCGTGTTGCACCCGTTGTGCGAGCGTGGATAACTAATAGTCTCTCGTGGAAAATCTGTATATCATTGAGACTACCTGATTTGAAGCAAATCAACTGCACGCTCTTGCTGATAAAAAGAGAAATGGTAGCTTCAGTATACAGTCCTTCTTTGTGTTCCCACAAGAACCCTGTCCTTGGTCCTTCACCATGGTAAAGTATGTCTTTGCTGGTTAGATTTTTCTTGACGCTGCTAAGCATTGTTAATCATTTCTCACTTTATTTTATTTTTTGGGGGGGGGTTGTTAGGGGGGTGCAATTTGCTCCCCACTTGTACCGTGTCCGTCCAAGAAAAAGCCCATTGTTCCTCTGTGAAAGCCTCTTGTTTCAGCCATGTTACTAAATCAGTCTCCTTGTGGACAATGCGACTCCAGTACCTCACTCCCAGATTGTGTTTTACGATTCACAGAATAGAATTAACTCTGCCCCCGCCCGCCCCCCCCCTGTGCGCCTTACTTCACTTCTGCTCGGTCATGTGATGTCACCCCCCTCTTACACAACTGGAGAGAGAATGGGAGAGAGTTAATGAATCTGGCAAAGCTGTGTGTTTTTTTTTTTTCTTCCCCCTTTTTAGTCAAGAGTTTGAAAAGAATCGCATTCCTGGCACACATTTGGAAAGGCTGAAGAAGTTCTTGGGTAGTAAAGGAAATGTGTGTGTGTGTGGAGAGATGATGATGTGTGTGTTTTGAGAGAGGAGGCAGGGGTTACGCTGTTGCACTTGTGACCTGCCTTTAACCAGTCATCTGGTTTCGTTTGTCCCTGCTGTGAAACAGAATCTGTCCCTTTTGTTCTGGACGTTGAATGTAACTTGCACTTCTCTCGCTCAGTGATGTCATTCTGGGAGGATTCAGCTGGTTAACCCAGTTCAGCTGCTGTCCAGGAGAGCAACATTCTCCTTGGACTTTTAACTAAGGATTTCTCTCTCGCTCTTTCTTTTTTTAAAATGTTTTGTTGATGCGTTTTTAGGTGCAGAAGCTGTAGCTGTTTTTTTGCAAAACCAAAACAATTTCCTACAAACTTGTACTGTGCATTCAGGTATTGAGAGCTTGGTCATTCTAACAGTTTTGTTGGTTTTGAAGTGTTTTCTACGGAAAGCTGCACAGATGTGTTAATAAACTATTATACTCTCGATTTGCATAAAGTACTTTGGAATTATAACGATGGGCAAGGCAGGTTTCAACAAACCCTGTTTATCTTTTTATTTAACAATGGCCAAGCATTTACTCAGCTATTCACACAGTTAATCATGATGTCGCTGGCTCTAAGCTTGGACCTTATTAATTCACACACAGTGTCTCTCCCTCTCTGGGGACGCGATGGCAGTGTGTCTCTGTCCTGTTAGGGATATTAATTGACCTTTTTCCGTGAAGCCTTGGATTCATCGCTCGCTCGCTCGCCAGAGCCCTCCAGTATAATCAGAACGGGTTTATCAAAACCTTTCATAGCTGCGGCGTGGCTCTGCAGCTGGGCTTGATGGACATAATGAAGTGAGCCCTGGGGAGAGGCTACCGGCAGCACAATGGAGTTTGGGTGCTGCTGACGCACACAATTAATGAGGGCCTTTGAAACGCCGTTTCGGTGGGCTGTTGATGTGTGTTTGTGTCCCCCCCCCCCCTGCTGTGGTATATATTTTTATAATGGGTTTTGCATGCCAGATAAAGTATTTAAAACACATTAGAGTCCAGTTACTAATTTTGTATGCAATTGATTTGTAAAGGCTATTTTTCCGGAACATTTGATATAATATATTATATAAAATGCATTTGCATAAGAAATGTGTTTGTTCATGCAGGTAATGGGGGAACATGCATGCTTTCAGGGTTGGAGTTGAGTTAAATTCACTGATTTTCAGTGTGGTGTGCCCTTGACCCTCAGAAGAGGCTGAGCTCAGCATGCTGTGTTCTTTTGTAATAAGCGGTGTTGTTTTTTTTTTTTGTTCTGCTGCTCGCTCTTTCCAAAGCCCTGATGCTCAAGTGCTTGGGCTGCTCCGCATTCAAGGATCCCGTTGCATGTTATCTGCAGTGTGTAAGGGGGGGGGGACCGCGCTCCAGTTGTTGAACTTGGAAGAGGACTCCATGTGGGCACAGCTCAAGCAGCGGTCCAGCACTCAGCTTCGTTCCTCATTGTCTACGGTCAAGCACAGAGTCACACTTGCATGAGGTTCTTCTACACGGGGGGGCGACCTTTGCTCCTGGAGAGCCACAGGGTCTTCTGGTTCTCATTCCACCCGAGTCCTCAGTTACTTAATCCAATTCTTTTCCTAATTGGTCAACGCTAACTTTAGCCATTGATGATTTAAAGATGCCCAGAAAAGCTGCTGGATTGTGGCTCTCTGGGACCGGGGTTGGCCAGCCCTGCTCTAACACCTGCATGTAGTTCATCCAACTCAGGTAGAACACCTCCACTCCCCTTCGCTTGTTGGCATGAGCACAAAAAAAACATTTGCCTTTTGCATTTCACCGTGTCATAACACAGGGCCCTGCGTGGAGAAATGTAGATGGGGTTTTGATTTCGATCTGTCATGCTTGCTTTTTTTTAAATTTTTTTTTAAAAATTTACACTACTGGTGTACGTTCTGTCTCTCCTAGAGATTATCTCCGATCTAGAGAATCTCTTGTCTGATTTGTGATAAAACCTTAAAGTTCAGTCATTCTGTACCTCAAGTTTAGCGTAGCCTCATAATCTGGAGGTAAAAACACAGCTTGGTTTTCAAACTCGAAAGGGCACAGTACAGCCCAGCCAGATGTTATGATGTACTCTTCATCTAATTTTGTCCACTTGTTTTTAAAGTCTGATTTCAATTGCTTAGTTACGCATGGATGGGACCTTGCTCGCTACAGCCTGGGATTCCTGCAGACTCCTTTTCAATCCCATTTAAAAAAAAAAAAAAAAACAGTCTTCGTTCTGGCCGGGTTCACTCATTACAACACCTAGCTGTGCCCCAGAGGTGCGGGGTGGAGACAGGTTGGAACCGTGGCTCTGTGTGACCCTGCCTGGCGTGAGCTGGGGGAGGCTGACAGCTTTTGGAGAGGTGAAGTTTTGTTGATGTGATTTGTTTAAATGACCCCCTGACAAAGAAAAAAAAAAAAAAGTTTCTGGCACTAGGATTATCCTGTGCTGTTTTACACCCGATAAATACATTTTAATAGACTTTAAAACTTCGGTGTGCTTTTTAAAAAAAAAAAAATTTTTAAACCTGGTTTGAGCCAATCCTGATTCTAGCATTTTTCCCCTTTTTAAACTATTATATTTACCTGTGTGTGTGTGTGTGTGTGTGTGTGTGTGTGTGTGATTTAAATAGAATGCTTGACAGTCTGATTCCCTTGAAGACCTGTGCTGCTCCAGGTGTGAGTTGAAAGCAGTGTGTGTTTGACGGGTGTCTGTGGGGTGTGACTGTCATCAGCCCAGGTGTCGTCTTGTGTAAAGTTGCTGATACTGCACGGGATTTAGAAACGGTGATCGTTCCAATGCGAGTCACCCTCACCGCCTTTTAATTACACAGGGATGGAAATAAGACTCCTGTTGCATAGCTGTTTCATCCATTCCAGGTTTTAATATGAGCTTGATTAGCTACAGTGTTTAAGTAGCAAGCTCAAGAGTGTCTTAGTAAACTTTTTATTAGTGAAACCAGGAATGGATCCAGCTGCTGTGCAACGGGGGTCTTGTTTGCGTCTCTGTTGAGAAAGGATCCAGGAAGTTACCAGGAAGCATGTGAATCTATAGCATACTTGAGAGAGATTTGCGGTTTTTTTTCTCTCAGCAAAACAAAGGGAGCAGTGATAATTCTCAGTCAGTTTAAAGAGGCATGAGAACGTGATGAACAGTCCAAGGTCAAACTTGAGCCGGTTCAGACTTGAGATGTCACGGTGTGTGACGCTGATGCAGGCAGGAGCCGTGATCTTAGTTTTGCGCTTCGAATGCTGCAGGTGGATTGGCCTGCAGCGATTTTTTTTTTTTTTTTTTTTTCTTCACAGGGGGGGGGGTTTGCGTCGGTGACAGGCATGCGATCACTCGCAGGTTTATCTCCATAGCGACGCAGTCAACAGCGGCCCATCGCCGTTCTGTACAACTGCCGTCAACCCATTCATCAGCGGATATGGGAGACTCTGATCCCACTCGAGATACATTGTGTTCGGCTTCGCGCTGCGTCTTGTGGGATTATCTCCATGGTGACTGCTTGTGTGTGTGTGTGGCTGTATAGCGTAGGGTCTGTGTGCAGCCTTCAGAGGGTAGAATATAGATGAGTGCGGTTAGAGTGGGTTTTTATAGCTGCTGTACTGTCACGTGACTCTAGGGTAGAGAGACAGAACACTGAATGATGGTATTATCTGAGAAAAATCATAGAATGCAGCTACGTACCAAAAATGAAGTTGATTAGTGTGTGTTCTCTGGCTGTGTCAATGATGCAGGCGGCACACTTTTTGTGATGCGAGGTTCCCCTAGTCTCCAGTGAAGATGAACTGTTTCACTGCTCTGTTTAACTGCCAGTCATTGACAGCCTTCATGTCTGTTTCAGGGGTGGCAATAAGCCAGTCATTGCACAGCAGTTGTGATCCATTCCTGGTTTTACTTGGAGTTTTAATAAGACACACCTGAGCTTGTTACCTCAACACTGGGGGGGTGTCTAATCCAAGCTCGTAGTAAAACCTGGAATGGGTGAAACTGCTCTGCAGTAGGAGTCTTGTGCCCGTCCCTTCATGTCTGCATACTGTTACATCAGGTGCAGAGAAACATTAGCAGTTGTGTGTCCGTGCTGCTGTAGACTTGGCATTCCTGTGAACGAGGCGCAGTCGTGGCTTTGTGATCAAGCTCTTGTGTTTTTTCTGATGAAGATACAGAGCTGGCTGTGATTGCTGGAGGGGGTGCAGTGCACACCCCACACTCCTCCTCCAACCCCTTTTTTTATCGTGGTAAAGCCCCTCTCTCCACTCTGACGGGGGGTGCCGCTGAGGTTAATTCTCTGCTCCGATGGCCTCCGCGCGTTGAGCATGAGAAGTGTTGCCGGAGGCCAGAGGTTGAGTTGATGAATGTGAAGATGCTGGCGTTTTGATAGGGGTAATTTTCTCTTGACGGGGCCAGGCGGGCCCATGAATCAAAATGTGTCAGCGAGGCACTAAAAATGGTGAGGCTGCCCATTGTGGGGCAGGCATCACGTGAGGGGCAGGGCGCTGCCAGGGGTCAAGTGTGACACATCATTAGAACAATGTTGATTTAGTGGGACTGCAAGGGGGCTGTGATTACACCCCCCGCCCCCCTCCTGCTCTCCCAGGGGGGCAAGGAAAGGGAGCTGCTGCTGCTGCTGAAATCAAACAGATGCACTGGATTTATTTAACTGCCGTTATTGTGGGTTTAAGTGCATCTTGCCACCTTTTTACATAGTCGATTTTTTTTTTTTTTTGGTTTTGTTTTTAGGTCTGCCGTAAGCCTGCTTTCACATCTGCACCTAAAAGCCCATTTAGTCCAGTCTAGGGTTTTTTTTTTGTAATTGTGTAATATTGACTTTAGTGGGGAGGGAGGAGAAGTCTCCCATAGTTCTGTGTCGCAAGTCATTTTTGTATTTGTGGTTTTTTTTACATTCATATGACAGGAACTCGCAAGTCTGTCTTGTGGTACTGATTTTATGCAGTTGATGATAGGCTGTTGGGTTTGCGAGGTAGATGCTGTTTTCTCTAAACTGGCGACTTCACCATAAACCATCTGCTGGTTGTGTAAGTAACACAGGGGTAGTCTGCGTGTGCCCCACACTTTGGGGTAGTCTGCGGGTGCTCCACACTTTGGGGTAGTCTGCGTGTGCCCCACACTTTGGGGTAGTCTGCGTGTGCTCCACACTTTGGGGTAGTCTGCGGGTGCTCCACACTTTGGGGTAGTCTGCGGGTGCTCCACACTTTGGGGTAGTCTGTGTGTGCCCCACACTTTGGGGTAGTCCGATGCCAATCTGCAAACTCTGCACTGAACTGCGTGGGGCTTCCAGTGTTTTGCAAAGCCTTTTTATAGACCCTTTTTTTGGGGAGGGTTGTGCACGATCATACGCATCCTAGCATGCTCAGCCAGTAAGAGCCTCCCTCGTGTGTGCTCTGCCAGGTCCTTGTATATTTACTTTGTAACCACTTTGACATTGGCAACCCCGCTCCAGCACGGGGGGCCCCCCTTGAGCCTGTGCCGTGTGATCCGCAGCGAGTGAGGAATGGGTTTGGCTGCAGAGAGTCCTGACCTCCTGGCTTCTGACCTGAAATTTGTCTTGTTGACAGAACGCCGTGCTCCCTGTTTGCAGAGCGGTCTGTCTCTCAGATAACCTTTATCCAGCCTTTCCATTCTGCTCTGCCAGTCCTGGGGATGTCTGTTCAGTCATTTCAAGCCCCCTCCTTTTTAAATTTGCCTCCAAATACAACTGAGGTTTGCCTTCATTGTACAGAGCATGAGAGAGACTTTTAGTGCACGCTTTTGCAGCTTGGGTTTCTTCCAGTTTATGATTGAAGGTTTTTTTTGCAATCTGTTGGCTTTTGAGAAATCAGCCCAGCCAGTATTTTGCAATATTTATATTCCTCCATTTATTTTTTTATTTTTTTATTTTACTTGTTCCATAAAACCATTTTTTTGACTTGTTAATCGTGTCCTTTTTCTTTAAACTCATTTCTTTCTTTATTTTTCTTGCTTGCTCTCCTTTTTCAGGTGGAGGAGGATGAGAAGCTGAAGAAGAGAAAGGAGAGGTTTGGAATCCTCACTAGCGCTGCTGGAGTCACAGATGACATCGAGGTAAACCTAGCTTGTGGTTTGAGTGTGTGGGACTGGGAGGGAGGCAGGGTGGTCCCAGTGGTTGGAGTGTGTGGGACTGGGAGGGAGGCAGGGTGGTCCCAGTGGTTTGAGTGTGTGGGACTGGGAGGGAGGCAGGGTGGTCCCAGTGGTTGGAGTGTGTGGGACTGGGAGGGAGGCAGGGTGGTCCCAGTGGTTTGAGTGTGTGGGACTGGGAGGGAGGCAGGGTGGTCCCAGTGGTTGGAGCGGAGGTACTGGGAGGAAGTTTAGCAAAAATATAGTGTCTGATTGACTCTGAAGAAATCAAGACTGCATTCACAGGTGATGGAAATAAGACTCCTATTGCACAGCAGTTTCACCCATTCCAGGTTTTACTACAAGCTAGATTAGCCCCAGTGTAGATGTAGCAAGCTTGGGTGAGTCCCTTATTGAACTCCTAGAACCAGGAATAGATCAAACTGCTGTGGAATGGGAGTCTGACTTCCATCCCTGGTTCAATAAGCATGCAGTTCAATTATTGATCTCAAACCTTTTTCTTGTTTCATCAGGCAAAGAAGAGAAAACGAGCAGATCGCTTCGGTGGAAATGTGTAACACAGCTGCAGACGTTTTGACCTCCTCTCCTAAATTTTATTTTTTATTATCACCCCCCCCCACCCCCCGCCCGAACCTTGATTTTATATTTCCGACCATTTAACTGTTTCATTAGTTTTAAAACCTGTATTTTACTCTCATGATTTAAATGACATGATGCGATGCATCTTTAGGGTGGGCTCTTCAGTCCCATGCGTTCTATCAGGTGATGCTAACATTGAGGGAATAGGGAGAGACTCCGCCCCTGAGCAGCGGCTTTTAGGACTCAAAACACGGGTGACAGGTGAGGCAGGGAGCGATTTCAAAACATTTGACCGTAGCTTTAGAATCGCCTTGAATTTTAGGGTTGAGACGTAATTAAAAAAAAAAAAATCGTTTTAGGTCTTTTAACAGTGTAATCCAAGAAACTACAAAATGATATCACAAAAGTCCATTCCGTAATAGTAGAACAGTGTTTCATGTTAGATTATATATATAGAGGGGAAAACTACAAAGCCATGTGTGATTTCAATATGTGAACGTTGTTCAGCAGGTTTCATTCGACCCTTCGTGGAGCAAAATGAGTTCATTCTAGAGGGTGATGCAAAGCTTCTGTGCCAGAGCTGTAAGGCTTGGGTGTTGGCCTGGCTGTGACCGGCTCTGCTTTTCGGGGGCAACTGTGTGTGGTTTTGCTTTCCTTGCCCCCAATAACAGCAGCCTACGATGGGTGACTGGAGAGGTGGCATAAAGGGGGTATCTCGGCTAACCCAGTTCTCCTCTAAACAGGTGGTTTTTGTGTTTTGTGGGGCTGGAATGGGGCATTTTCAAGGTCTTTTTAATCGTTTATTGTTTTTGTTTTTTTACAATCTTACTATTTTTTTTTTTTTTTGCAGTTCACAACAGTAGCTTGTATGAAAATAAAATGCGTTGGATTGGAATAAATTTTGTCAATAAAGAATTTTCTAACAATTGGTGGTTGTGTGTGTTCTTGATTTGTCTATTTTGGGGGGGGGGGGGCACTTTTTTTTTTAAAGACATATTTTTTAAATCTACCTACTGCTTGGTGGATTCAGGTAATGGTAATCTACTGTTTCGTGATACCGGGTCAAATGCTTTATTCCCTGCTGTTTTATATAGGTTAAATGATTAGGTTTATGCAGTCTCCCACAGTGGTCTTCTGAGCTGGGTAGATTTTAGCATATGCAATGAATATTAAGTCTGTGTTGGAGAGGTCCGAGCTCCCTCAGGCACTGCAGCTGAGAGCCACTGTTGTCCAGCAGGCTTTGAAAATCTGTATTGTTTCTAATTCTGAGGGGTTTGTCTTGCGTTTGGAATGAATGTTCTTGGGGTGGGTTAATGCACTAGCCTGGGTTAAAATTCGACTGGGCAAGGGAATTGAAATGGATGTGAGAGCCGGGAGAGGGGTGCGTGTTTTGGGAGCAGAGTTAGACCAAGGGGGGCTGTTAGAGGAGGGGTGGTGTGTGGGGGGAACAGGGGTAGGCATGCAGGAGATGGGGTGAAGGTTTTAAGGGGTGTGTGTCTCTATAGATAGATACAGGGTGATTAGTAAGTTTACCACATCAACGCACCATATCATTGATGTGGTAGACTTTCTAATCACGTGTGTGTGTATATATATATATATATATATATATATATATATATATATATATATTACATTACACACAATACTTTTATTTTTTTTCTTTAACAACTCCTAATTTATTTCTGCTCCTTCTGCCAGGGGAGGCGGTCGTGACTAATGGGAGATGAATAGAGGGGAGAGAAAAGGCAGGGAGGACACAATGGCCGAGGGAAAGTGTGGGAAAGGAGTCGAGAGAAAAGGAGCCCACGGCTTCAGCGCGAGAGCTGCGCCCAGAAACCAATCCAGCGTGACGCATCGCGCCCCCTTTCAGGCCAGGGGTGCAGCAGCAGAGAGCCACGAGGAGAGGGCAGCAGGACATCTGGGGGCTGGGGTGTGGGGTTTGGGGTTGTATGTTGTTTTTTTTGACAAACGAGAAGCAGAGCCTCGCTGGAGAGCAGGCAGGCAGAGGCCAGGATCTTAATTAGTGCAGGGCAGGAACTCTCTTCAGACTGCTAGAACTAAAACAATGGCAGTATTATAGTGCAGGTGGCATTGCCGCACCTTTCACAACGCCATCACCGTGATGATGATGATGATGATGATGATAAATGGCACTCCAGTGGCACAGTTACAGTGTGTGGTTTCTGTGTTGATTTGTTTTTGTGTTGGATACGAGCGCTGTGCCTCCTGTTTTCCCGCGTTGCATGAAGCTTGTTGAGAATGCTCCTGCATCCCTCTGGTTGTTGGGTACACGTGTGTTTTAAGGTTTCTGTACCTTTTATCCAACAATGATCTGATTTGAAGAGGTGATGTTCATTCACCCAAGTACAAAACCACATGTCCTCTCTAACCCAGGATCGTCGGGATCCAACAGGGTACTCATCAGTCACTAGAAATACTTTAATGAAGAAGAGAAGTCATTAAAAAAAAAAAAAAAAAAAAACCCTGGAAACTCACTATTTCAATAATTAGCTACAACGTTTCAGCCCCCTTTTACATATTCCTTATTTTCAGCAAATATCTACTGGCATTGATGTGCGTTTCAGCCTTTTATATATAACGGCAAGAAAAATATGAATTGATTCTTACTTGCCTTTTAAATGTGTTTTTGTACTAATGCGCTTGTATTTATTTTTTGTTTGAGAGGAGGAGGAGGAGGAATTGAAGAGGGGTAGGCAGCATCTTAAAAGTACCTTCCCACCTCCATTGTTCCCAGTAGGTTTGTATCTGTATCCTTTTCATATAAAAGTGTTAGGGGGGTGTGTGTGTGTGTGCGTGTGTGTGTCATGGCTGTTTCTGTGGATACCCGCTCCCATTATTCCTCCTCTTGTTATGTTAAGCCGGGGCCCCGTGAAACTACCCTTTAATTGAGCGGTGCGAAGGTGTTTACGAGAGGGCAGGTCGTGAAGATCCGCGCGGGCCAGTCTTCTCTTTATTACGCTTGCTGATGTCATAAACGCTCGCTCTCCTCCCTCATTCTGAGGGGCTTTTGTCTCGACCCTCTCCTTTTATAAAAGGATCCTACTTTTAAATGCCTCTCTCTCTCTCCCACCCCCCTCCCCCCTCTCTCTCTCTCTCTCTCTCTCGCTCTCGTAACACAGATATTTAAGCATTATGGTAAATACTCTGAGATCCAGCATCTTGTTCTACAGCAAAGCCTTGCTCCAGTTGGCAGGGGTTGGGGAAACGGGGAAGTTGCGCTGGGGTGATTGATTCAGGAGGACATCAGGGTTCAGATCCTGCTGTGAAATCTTTTAAAGGACGTATTCTTAATCAAATGAAATGCAGTAATACACGATAACAGCCTGCAGACACTGCACGCGTTTATTAGCATTACTCCTGCATAATGCACACACATAGGATAAGTAGCAAGCATGCATGTGGGAGGAGGAGGAGGAGGAGGGACACAAATATCCGTTTGCACTGAAGAGGAAGCAAAATGCATTTTGTGCATCACTGTTACTCCTTAAACATCTCCTCTGCAAAATGGAAGAAAGATCGAAGTTTGTAGCTAATTATTAAAATAGTGAGTTTCTACGTTTATCAATTACTTCTCCTCTTCATTAAAAGATCGCAGTAGATTTATAGTTCCTCTTGGGGGTGGGGGTGAAGAAAACAGGTCTGTGATATAATACCGCCCCCCCCCCCCATTGCCTGTGCGCTGACGTTGACCTTGAATGAACTGCTTATTGCAGCACTGCTGTCAGGCTCCTTTTAATGAGCGCTGCTCTCGCAGGGAGGGCCAGCGAATGGCAGAGGCTTGCTGTGCTGGGGGGCCCGGTGCTGCCAAGCCTTTCACACTCTCGTCTCTGAAATCTCAGCGCTGCCAGCGACCAGCTGGGGATCTGAGCATCGGCAATCTGCTGGCCAGCTCTGCCCACCCCCCCCCTCCCCCCTCGAGAGGGTTTGTTTCTGAAAGGGCACCGTTGAGTGTCTCTTCATGCACGCTGCGGAGTGGGGAAGGCAGTGTGTGCTGTTACGGGTGAGCAGGCAGGGTAATGGGTTTTAAAAAAGGAATATTTACTTTCGGGTCTTGCTCAGAGTTTTTCTCTTGCTTGTGGAAGTTGTAACTGTGCTAACCTGCAGGAGGTGGGGTGGGGGTTGGGGGGGCGTTACATTGATTAGATAGCTTGCATTGGAGTTAACTCTGTGTAATAATAAGTACAACAAGCCTCTGGAGTTAAACATTATGTAAAGGTGCACCATTAACCAGCTGGCTTACAGCATTTCGAATGCGCTGTGCGTTTGTTAACTTGAACAGCCTGCTTTTCCAGCTTGTGAGGGGGTTCACAGTCCACTCCAGTCATGCATTTCAAGAGAGCGTGTCTCCAAAACGTGCTTGAAATGCACAGGGCTTTATTCTTGGAGAGCGCTTGTGTGTGTGTGCGTGTGTGTGTGTGTGCGTGTGTGTGTGTGCGCGCTGTTCTGTTTTGCACTGTGTCATCACTGGCGTCGTCCTTGTCGGGGTAGCGTGGGTGGTCTCGCTTCATTTGCATTGGTAAATAGCTCCGTCTCCAGCCCACTTTGTCATCCATTGATTCCCAAATGAGCTGGATGAGGGGCCGCCCTGTCAGGTGACACATTAATTGGGTCATGCCTCGCTCCGCGGACGTGATCCGAACAATGGGGGCTCGGCTCTAAACTTTGCACATCCAGTCGTTGATTTTTTTTATTTATTTTTTTTATTTCTGCCCTGTTCTGTTTAGTGTGTATCAAGCCCCCACTTCCCTGCAGAAATCTCTTCTGGTATTTAATGCTGTTTCTGAGCCACGGCATTTATTAGGAATGAGGATCTGATTGCACTTTTGAAAGATAAGTGTCTGTCGGTCGTTATCTGGGGCTGGGTGACAGTATCAGGTAATGAACTGTTTGAAGTCATGTTGGGGATTGCATTGTGTGCAGTGTCATGAACAAGTACAAAAAGCACGGACGCCTGCTCTGAGAATTCACAACACACAGTTTCAATTCAGAATTCCGTAATTGCACCTTTTGCGTGTGTGTGGTGGTGGTTTTTGTGATGTGATCTGTGCGTGCTGTTCAGATCTTACCTTTCTGATCCAGGAATGTTGCATGCAGTCTCTTGAGCACATGTTGTGCTGCGTTGCAGGTTTAAACCGTCGCCAATCGAGGAGCACACTTCTGACCATGGCAGAACTGTAGCGTTGGTGTCCGGTCTGGAACCAGCGAGGTAAGGACTCGGTCTTGACAATGAAAACCTAAGCTTGTTCGATTCTCCAGGGTGTCTGAGGATTCGCATATCGTAGCAGGGCTGGAAACGTGCACTAGCCCTGCGGCCCCCGGTCCTGGGTTTCAGAACACCTCGGCCTTGTTTAGGGTATATTATTGAAATAAACAGGTGCAGAGGGTTTGAACAGTCAGGCCCCTTGCTAAGTCTGCTCTGAATAAGTCGCTCTTGAATGTGTAGGGTGACTATTAGGAGCTGTTCATGCAGCTGTAAGGGAAGGAACAGTATGGTTAACAGGGGCTGCTCAAACTCCTGGCTGCTCAGTCAATTCAATGATACTCTTAATTGATGGGAGTTCAGAAAGCGAGGGCTGGCTGCAGGGCTGGCGTGCGTTTCTAACCCTGCCAAAGTCCGGGTGACGTTTCATCTCTGCCAGTTGTGCTAGACCAGTGCATTCTCTTTTGGTTTTTAAAATATATAAAGCAATAAATAGGCTAAATAAATGATTTATTGTACAAAAAAAATGCTGAACAAAGTAAATGGGAAAACAAATTGGATATGACAGTTATAATATACACACCTTAATAATAATACAACAAATGGGATAAATTTAGTTTATACAACATGTCAAAAAAAAAAAAAAAAAAAGACGACCAAAATAAAATAAAACAAGTAGAAAGCAGAGTGTCTGTAAGCTTGTAATCTGAACATGGAAATAAATGGGAAGTGAGAGAGTTTCTATTTACACATCATGGTTTAGCAGTGACTTTAAACAGCCAGGCACACAGTACAGCGAGCGTGCGTGCGTGCGTGCGTGCGTGCGTGCGTGCGTGCGTGCGTGCGAGCCGCACTGTCTCAACAAAATGACAATACAACACGTTACTGTGAGCTGGATGTGTAATTAGGCTATTAACCAATCCTCCGCCTTCTATAATTCATGCCTTTTCATGAATTAAGCATTTCCATTAAACTCAGCTGGCAATACCTGCTTTGTGTAATTGACAGCAGTGCCTGGCTTATTTGTGCAATTAAGCGGCATGCTTCTGAACCTGGGAATAATGCAGCTGTAGCGTGCCCTGCCTGGTTTGAACTCGAGCGAGCTTTTAAAGGGGCATTGCAGCTTTATTTATAACAGACACCCAATATGGTGGAAGTACCGGTCCAATTTTTTTTCAAATTTGAAACTGCTTTAAAAAGTCCAACCCTGAAAATTATTATTTGCATTGCCTGTAGAGTAAACTATTGCTGGCTGCTTTTGGTCTCGTTTTGGTCGTTGGATTTTTAAATCCTGAACCACAGCTTTGGGGTGGGGGTGGGGGTGGGGGTGGGGGCTGCTGCACGAGATTTATTTTCTTGTTTTTGCGTTCTCCTCTTTCAACGCTCCTTTTAAAACCTGAGTCAATAGCAGCTGGACCTTCAAAAGCCACAGGAAATCCAGCTGTTTCAGAACCACGACTTATAAATATCCGGAACGACAATAAAACCGACTGCACAAGGAAGTAACAGCCATGTGTTTATTATGCAGGAGGCTGTGATTGCGTATCAGTGCTTTCTCTTTGCAGGGCAGACAGGAGCTGAGGTTCATGCAGTAATCACTTGTGGCTCCGGAGGGGGAGGGTCTGTGCAGAGCTTTAAAACGAAGGAGATTGACGTCTCCCCGGATCAGCGGTAACAGCAGAGGACGAGAGCTTTCGATTCGTCACTGCTCGGGAGTGCTTCAGGAGGGCAGTGCCAAGATTCCCCCGAAGAGAAAAGGAGGTTCGTTGGAGTGAAAGCGAGGACGTGTTATTGGCGTTGTAAACCTTGTGAACAGAAGTGTGAAACAGTAAAAGCCAGGCCTTGCGTTTGGGATCATCTGCAGTGTTCAGTGTTGCTGAAAGCCTGGTCTCTTCAGATCGGCCTGCAAGGGGTAGCCAACCACAGCCACTGCTTGAAAACTCTTTCTGTTTTTTTAGAATTCAGAAGCCGCGCTCTGGTTAAGAACCGCTTGGCACGCTCTGTGCGATTTGTGCAGCTTTTTCAGATTTTTTTTTTTTCTATTGGCGAAACCATCGAATTGTTTAAATGTTCCAATCCCTCGCCAGACCGAAACGAGAGGCTTAATTAAAGTGGCTCGTAAGAATCGTGCCTGCGCAGAAGGCAGGCATTCGCTGACGTGTTCTGTGCTGTTCTAGCTGAGACGTTACCTTTAATCAGCAATGTTGGAGTCAGTGCTCTTTAATGATCTCGTTCACATTCAACCTGCAGCTTTACCGGCCCTGCGTGTGTGTGTGTGTGTGTGTGTGTGTGTGATGGTGTGTGTGTGCGTGTGCGTGTGCGTGTGTGTGTGAGAGACACAGATTTTTAGCAATTCAGAAGAAAACATTAAACAACCAGCAAATTAAAAAAAGAAAAATCTCCCCACCACACAATTCACAAAAAGACTTCTGTTTTTTTTTCCTCTCTAGAGAAGCAGATGGTCCTTACTCTTTCAAGCACCAAAGGATATTGGTTGATGCAATTGATGCGATAGATTATGCTGTTTTAAATTCATGACGTGCTCTATTTCTCCAGGAATTGGAGAAAGGGGGTAGGGGGGGAGGGGGGAAAAACAAATATCCATTTTATATAACAAATAAAAACCTTTAGAATAATGACAATGAAATATAAACGGACTCTCACTGCTATATTCACCCTGCTCGAGTGATGTCAGAAGCTTAGACACCAAGCTTATAAAGTTATAGAATCTGTTGGCGAGGGCTTCTTGCGCTCAAACAAAAACAAAACAAACCCCCAAAAAAAAGCAAAATCCTCTTTTTGCGAATGACTACCCATAGTGCAAAATTTATTGTTGGTCAGGTAGAGAGAGCCTGTTAAGGATTTTTTAAAATTTTATAAAGAAAGTTTCTTTCCTTGCTCCCCTCGTTTCTTTCATTTTTTTTCCCCCTCAAGTCTCTTCCTTTGTCCAACAGCGTAGTGCTTCTGTTTCAAACAAGAGGTGCCTCTGCTCAAGTGTCCCAGAGGCTGTGGAAACTCTCGTTGCGTTTTCAAGTTCATCATTGTTTCGTTCGTAGTTCTATCTTAACTACAATATAAAAAGGGGGAGGGGGGAGTGGTCTTGAAGTGGAAACGGTGGGCTTGAAGCAGCTGTTTCACAGCAGCTCTCTGACGATTCCTTTGTGATCTTCACATGGATTTCATGCAGCTGGTTAAAACCCACAGCGTGGCATTCCAACTGCTTCGTTCTGCCAGCTCCTCCTCCTGCTGCTGCTGCTGCTGCTGCTTTTTATTAAGTATCGTTGCAAATGTCTTTCAAAATGATATCCCATCCCTTATAAAATGTGCACAGCGTTTTTTTTCCATGATGCTGTGCTTTGAGTTCTTTTTTTTGCTTGAGAGTGCTTTACCGTGCTTTGCTGTGCTTTTACTGTGGGTCGTTTTTATAAGGGATGCAGTGCGCTGTTGTTTGGAGTCCTGCGTGTTTTTGAAAGCGGTGGGAACGTTCTGTCAGGCTGTTTCCCCAGCATGCTTTGCTCCCGTGTTGCCATGATGCAGATTCAGCGTTG